>BRZM01003372.1:0-45601 GCA_033238685.1 Lates japonicus
CACTCAAAAAGGAACATCCATACAATGCATAAAGTGTGAATATTTCCCTTACAGCTGAATCATGGATATCATCCTGTGGTTGGTTCACGAGTTTCCTTCTACAATTAATAACAAATCAGTCAACAGGGGAAAATAAACTTAATTTTTATCTTTGCCTTTTAAGCTTTTAAGTCTGTTTGCAGAGAGCATAACCTGCACTGGTAGAGACTTCAACACTCACGTGGTTGAAAATGATTTATTGAGATTTATTTAGTCTTAGCCCACACTCTGGGTCTGCAGCTCTTGAAGTCCAAGGTTGGATCAGATTTTGGCAGTGTGCATTGCGGAAAGGTGCCTCTGCCTGCCCAAGCATACAAACAAATGGATATTAAACCAGCTATTTGAGCCCTTTTCAGTGATGGCCTCGTCCTAATGGCTGCCTCAAGGCAGTGTGCCACTGACTCACAGTCAGGTGCTTGGACTCCTGTTTACCTGCTTGCAAGTCTAGTTTATTGTAATTATGACTGAGTGATATCAATACATTTTTAGAAGTTAAGATACAAATGCTAATGAGTTGTGTATTAACTAAAATAATGAGGTCATAACCAACTCTTAACATGGTGGTTGGTTCCCATGGTGATTTACATGTAAAAAGTCTGTTATTGTCTAAAATGCACAAGTTTAGTACGTTTCAATATTAATTATTATTCTAACAATAAGGGTTATCAACCTGTGAGTCATAATGATTGCATCAGATGTTTAAATAGAGTCTAGATGATGTTTTCTAGGTGTGTGTCACAGGTTTAAAAAAAAAAGATGAAAAAAAAAAAAGAAAAGCACTAAATGGCTTTAAGGTCCCCCTGAGCAAGGTCACTTGTAAATTGTGCTGATCCTCTGTAATTTTCTTTCTGATGAACATGCCCTCAGACATCCCTGAAGCACTGCTGCTTATCAATAATATATTCAAATAGTAGAAAGTGGTGGTGAGAGAAATCTGCCAGATGTAACTTTTATTTTACGATCAGTTTTTATTATGTTAAGATCTAAGCCTGTTCTTAACTATTTTCTGCTTCGTATATTACACCGTCATGTTGTGTTACAAAGGAACAGCATTAACAGGAGTATTAATGGTCACTGTGCGATTATCTGTTGCATCATAATCAAATAAAAGCACAAGTCTGATCATAGAAACACCTTTTCCAGAAGATACCAGAGCCAAATGAGAAGGTCTATGTGGCATATATGGATTAAAGAGGAAGTAGTCTTTTTACAGTCAATAGTCGCCACTTAGAACAAGATGTTAAAAATACTGAAATTGAACAGCTCTCCACTAAATACAGATTGTCACAGGCTCATATTTTTAATGGCGTTTTAGCAGGAAAAACACCCACAGAAAGCCCTTCCCTGATTCCATCTGCTTGGCGCTTCAGGTTAAAAAGGTACAACAGATCTTCAAATGAGAGCTCAGCGTGACTCTAACTGTTGAGACACTTGTAACTCCAGTGTGGTTTTAGGTGTATGTGTGTGTTCATTAAGGCAGCATTTAGACATGATGTTTGACTTTTATATTACTCAGTTACACAGTAGCAGGAAGTGCTCGGAGTCTCCCCACTATTTTTGGATCGAGCCCGCGTTAGCTTTGTGTCAGCTACGTGCTACTGTGTGAAAGGACGATGAACACGGTGGATTTTGTGCAGGTGACGGTGTTGTGTGTTTTGTCATAAATGAGCGAGTTCGTCACATTTGTGCTAATACACTAACAGCTTGAAGTAATTTTGTCTGAACCAAATATACACGTGTGTGTGGAGAGGCGCGTGGGTGGGCTGTGGTGGTGCTGGTGGTTGGAAGAGTAAACATTTTATTCATTCATACCCAGAGTGAGATTTATCCTTTAGCACGTTTACCTCAATATGAACCTTAATCTCACTGGGAAAGTCATATTTATTCTTATGAAATCAAATGCCATGTACCTCTTCAATAGATATATGTGTGTGTGTGTGTGTGTGTGTGTTATATATCACCTCACACAGCCAGGGTGGTTTGTTAAAGTAAATGAAACCGTGCTCAAATACTTGACAGCGATACAAAGACAATTTGTACCTTGCATGATTTCAGTAAATTCCAGTTGTATCATGTGCGAACAAAACACGGATAGTTGATGTCAGGCTTTTTGGCAAAAATACCTGTCATAACATCTGTCTTAATTGTCACAAAACAAAAAAATACCTGCTGCAGTTTCTTTAGTTGCCAGCTTCCTCACAACAAACCATTAATACTCCTGAGTGGCCCAGCATCCATCATGTCTGTGTGTCTGGTGTTTCTGAGCCTTAATAGAGGTCTGGTAAGTGTAGTGGAAGGGGGGGGGGGACAAGCTTCTCTTCCAAGTAATCCTGCAACAGCAAAACAGGATTTGTGAGAGAGAACACAGGAAAACATGAAGACATCTAGGTTTGCCAGGTAGCATTGAAGTCATAGTTTGGTGAAAGCTGCCTCTAACTTTATTATCACCGTAGCTGCTGTTGCTGTTGTTAGTAGGCTTGTCCATGGAGCAGCAATGTGCAACGTTCAAACTTGAATCGGCTACATCTATGTCATCCCAATTCCTCTACGTTCCTTTTAAGTTATCAGGTCAAATTTAAGTATTGGCTGCACTGATTTCTGTGGCTCCGTGTTTCAGCCTGTGCTCATAAAACCAGAGCACATTTTGATATATATCACCAAACAAACTGTAATATGTGTCATCATTAATATCCACCGTGCCTATTTACAACTATAATGACTAGTGATGTGGATACATTTTGCGTCATAGTAATGACATACTGTATTCCAAGAGTATTTAGGCTGTTATACAGTTGCTAGCGCTGAATTGCATGTACATAATAAAAGAAGAAAAGATTACCAACTGGCTACCAACAGTTGGAACAGTGACCTGCACCAGTCTCTCTTCTCTATGGGAATCAACAGTTCAGCTGAGGTGCTTTTGCATTAATCTAACACTGACATTTATTTTTTACCAGAAAAGAAATTAGTTAAAATTCTCAGTCCTTATAATGTAAGATGAAAACACAGATTATAACACGGTGACATCATATATGACCTTTGTTTTTGCTGTTCTTTGCAGAACGTGTGGTAACACATGAAATCATGTGAACCCTAATGAGACAAACTTTTTGCTCCACTTTCTTACATTACACAGAAATAAATGTAGAATATCTAGATAGCAATTATTCTGTTGATAATAATATTTTAAATTCATATTCATGGAATATCATGTTATCTATCACACATAGTTTACATGACACAGAAAGGTGAGTGTATTTTCATTCAGTGGATCTAGACCTTCTATGATAATTTTTTGTTAACATTACACTAAAGAAATGTGTCTCTTTAATATTTCCATATACCACATTAAGTTCCTCTCTCAGACTTGATTTACATTTAATGGTCAACCAGTAAAACAAGGGTCACTGCTGACTCTTCAGCTCTCTGGACTGTGTACTCACTTGCGTTGTGTTTCTCTTCCTGTTTTATCGGCAGCATTCCTCCCTCCTCAACAATTGGGTTTTATCAGTTCTACTGCCCCCGACCCCCCCCCCCACCCCACCCCCCCGCCCTGCTCAAAGAAGGTGGCAACTGAGCTGAGAAGGGGGCTAGCCCGAGCAGGGGCATTTGGATGGGGGAAGGGCATGTCTGCTGGCATCGCGGGTGAGTAGATCGGCGCAGCTCAGTGTCTGTGAGGCGGTGATAAGATTCCAGGATTTTCCCAGTGTGACAGGCCTGCTCACCAGGCCGTACACCCCTCTGCATGGAACAGCACACAGCCACCTCACCTGGCCCCCCAGTCCTGCTTCACCTCAGCGGGCAGGAGCAACACTCACCTGCAACCACACCCAAAACCTCCTCCGCTCAAACTGAAAATCTTAATCTGACGCATTGTTGTTTTATTGTTGGATTTCGAGTGTAAAGGCAAAATAAAAGTGTCCATGAATGAATTTCTACTTTACAGCCGTGTGCTTCCACACTATATGCTAGTCGTGCTGTCTCTTTCTTTCTCTCTGGCTCACTTCTCTTTCTTTATCTCTGCCTCCTCCAGTCCCCCCCCCCCCACCCCCCACCCTCTCCCTCCCCTCTCTCTCTCCCTTGGATGGCAGGTCAGGCAGTGAGCTGTGCGGGCTCAGAGGAGGTAAGGACGCCGCGGTGCACATTAATAATGAAAGGCCTCAGCTGCCCCCCCCAGACACACACACACACACACTCCCCCCATCGCCATGGCGATGGCACTAGCCCAGCACTGTCACCGGGGGGGAAGCTGGGAATATAGCTACACTCTCCAACCCTACGCTCGCCAAGCTGATCACGAGCTCGTACACAAGCCCACCATACTGGGCCTTCCACCGTGGATATTCACTAATTAAAAACACTCAGTGCTACGGCTGCGGCAGAAATCTGCATCTACTTCCCCACCTGGATATGAAAGAGTGACTATGGAGCTGTGAAAAAAAAAATCAGTGGAAATCATCACTTTGCAGGAAATGGAAATCCACTCTAGTGTCACAGACCTGAGGCATTAGAATCAGTAATTACATTAAGACCCATGTGAGACTGACCACATTTTTGGAAAGGTTTTTTTTTTTTTTTTTTTTTTTTAAATCAGCACAGCTTCCACTTATCCATGTCTTTATCCAGACTTCACTTCCCCACCACTCAATGTATGCATAACACACTCAGCCCTAAAACACACACACTTTATCCAGGCTTCTTTACAATAGTGCTGATGACAAAACTTCCCATTAGTAATCCATGACTGTGAATGGTTTTCTGCTTGTGTTTTCTGCCTGTAAATGTCATGGAGGAGTGTGAATGTCACAAAGGTCTTAGAAGAAGAGCAAAAATCTTTGAGGAAAAAAAAAAGACATTTTCAGGAGGATTTTGAGGCGGTTTCATGCATTTTTGAAGAAACACTGCAATCAAAACTGTTCTTATTCAAAAACATCTTTTAAATAATTTTGGTTACATTTTAGCACAGCAAGGCTCCATCATCAGTCATTCCACTATAGGAAGTTATCACACAGGCAGTGAGAGAAATATCTCAGTCAAACCAAGGACATCACGATGATCCATACCACTGCCTGGTTTACTTTTAATGAGTTCTTCTCCTGTCAGAATCTTTCAGATTTTTTTTTCTTTTTTCATTTTTATAACATCCAATTATAAAAGAAAAGGGAACAGTTTCACCAATCTATGGAAAATTTGTAGTCAATATTTCTTTTTTAGTCAAACCAGCTGTTTTTTTTAAAAAAAACAAACAAAAAACATGCAAATAGACAAGTAGACAGACATCAGAACTGTAAATTTTGACACGAATACATGCATTCCTTTTTATTCACAAAACCAGTCCAATTTTCTAAACGAATACAAAGATTGGTTATTTTTAAAAGCTGTAGCTACCCAGCAACATAACAAAATCATGAAAATATAACAAATAAACAAACAAAATAAAAAAAATGTAATCTTGTCTCAGTGCGTTCAGTAGGGTAGACTCAGAGCAAGTGCTGTCTCTTAGTGCTATTGCCCTGAGCAGTATTGGCACATGCTCAGTAGGGCCACAGTAACGTAAGGCTGCCAGTTTCACTAAAAGGAAAAAAGTTTGGAAATGCAGAGGAGGGCTGATTGAGGAAATTACAGTAGTGACGGCTCTGGCTAACAGCGTCTTCAACCCAGCGAAAAATCTCTGGAAATCTGCCCGATATAACATGACTTTTTCTTATTCTCTGTTTAAGTCCCAAATCAACAGCATCACAATTTTTGAAACACTTTCTTCCACTAATGTGTCTGAAAACCTTTACTCTTCAGCGAAGTGAGTTGTAAAATAGACAAGGGTTTAAGTAACATAATGGTGAAGAATTACAATAATGTTTGCCATTAGCCACTAGTTTTAAAATATAGCTGTAAATTTACATTCTCTACACAAGTACTGTATCTTTCCACACATGAACAACATTAACACCAAACACAGAAATTAGTTGATTGTCCACACTCAGTCCGTCATTTCTGTTTCTGGTAATGAACAGTTCCATGTTTAAGCAACAGAAAAAAAACCTGCTGGAAAAAGGACAAAAGGTACCAAAATGGAAACATAGAAAAGGGAATGAAAGTTGCCATAGATGCTTTTCTTTACGCTTCATTTTTGGTTCAAGGAATAAGTAGGTGCATCCATTACCCGACTGATTTTTTTTTCTTTTTTTCTTTAATGTTCTGCTTTCTTTTTGTTTTGTTTTTATGGGGTTTTTTTTTTCTTGTTTTTTTTTTTCCTTTAATTTTTATTTGTTGCTTGTTTGTTTATTAGCCAGTGTCTGTTCCGGAGACAATCCAGGAGTTGGCATTGCACTTGATGGCAGAGCTTTGGGTAAGGGGGTGGAGGAGGAGTCCTACTGGAACCACCGGAACGCCGCTCCTGTAGGAAGCATCACCTTCTTGGAGAAACGGAAGACAAGGGGGGAAGGAAGGGGAGGGGAGGGGAGAAGAGAGAGGGGGGGAGAGAGAGAGAGAGAGAGAGAGAGAGCAGGAGGTTGGAGTTGTTAATGAAAAGCAACACAGTTTTTTTTAAAGTGTTTGCTGATATATAAACCCAAAATCTACTATTTCATTAAGTGTCTTCTCTGTTGTTTCTTTAATTCAGGACTGAAAGCACTGATTATTGTAATTTCTGACTAATTTGTTGATAGTTTTTCAATAAATTGCTTAACATATGAAATGTAAAAAACATTCATAAGTGATGAGAACCTAAGGTGGAGTCTTCACATTGCTTGTTTTGTCGAACCAACAGTGAAAACCCCCCAAAGATATTCAATTTGGATCATTCTACAACAGACAAAAGCAAAAAATCTTGACATGTACAAAGGCAGAACTAGTGAATGTTGGGTATTTTTAGTTGATGACGGACTTAAATGATAATTGTCAATCACCAAATTGATTGATCAGCCAATCAATTCAGCACAAGCTCTATTTCACTCCTTATCCCTGGATGAGTATTATGTGTGAAATCACGACATCCTACATTGTCTGGACCATCAGCTGCCCCCCCCCCCCCGGAACGGGCTTCAGTCCTGGCTTCACACAAAAACCCGATATGCCACATTTATTATTTAACCACCACACGCATTGCTCTCCCACACCCTCATCAATGATGATGCCGTTTTCCATCCTCCCCACCCCTCTCTCTCTCCCTCTCTCTCTCTGTGGTTATCTGTGTGTCTGATTGCACAGAGCAGGAGTGGCACACATGCATGCAGCTGCAGGGGCTAAAGCAGCAGCAGCGTCGGGCCTGCCAGTCAGGAGATAGAGAGCAGAGAGCCACTCGGGGTCCCTGGAGCTGCGAGCGCGGCTGGCGTCCTCTGCAACTCGATTCTGCAGCACGGATCCTTCCGTCAGCCCAGCTCTGCCTGGAGTGAGGCAGGAGGAGCTCGGCAAACATTTATGCACCCACACACACTCTCACACCGAACTAATATGTATTCAAGTACAGTCACACACCTCCACACACAGTGGCACGTTAACCGACACTCACAATACACCCCCGAAATCACACCAAACAGTGAGACTGTTAAACTCAAACTCTCACACACGATGGATTCAGATTCAGTTTTCCATCAGCACTCAACAGCAGAGGGTTTACTGAGGAACATACATACATACTGTGAGTGCAAACACAAATACACACACACACACATACACACGTGCTTACAGTCACACCTACTGAAAAGGAGAGATGTACTGCATGTGCCATACATCACTGGCACTCACATCTTTGTTTCGCCACATACAATAAAGAAATGAAAAAGTTAAAATTCTGCCCCACATTCTGATGAAAAAATCATTTGTAACTCGAACACAATCAGATGTAGGATTTTGTGTGCCTTGTTGCGCAGCTCTCTCTCACAGCTGCAGTAGAATTATGAGTTTTTCAACAAAGGCATCTCAGAGGCAAATGGCCCATTAGCTGAGAGAAGTTTGTTTGAAACCAAAAACAATACCGGCCCTAATTACTTTTCAGGCCCACTTAAACCATTCCTCTACCCTTGAATCAGTGGCGCAGCGTTTCTTTTGAAATGCTATTGTTCATATCTGGACATGAAACTGAGTGACAGCGCGGTTCATGCTCCCCAGGTTTCATTTACTTTCATTTTGAAAGTTAACTCCTGCTGACAAAAATGAAACATTTTTCGCTCGGGTAAAAAGACTTCAAACGAGGTAATTACTCAGGCGATCTCCGCCAAATATAACCCACACTGTGCTTTATTTGTTAAATTGACTCAATCAGGAATTATCTGACAGCAGAGACACTGAATGCCACAGTGTTGGTCCTTGCCTACATGTGCAGGTGCCAGTTTGCATCAGCCTCTTGACGTCCTATCAGTTTCTCAAAGATGTAGCTAATGTTGTTTGATGGATGCAGGTCTGGATTGAAGTGTATGTTTATGTTAATTCTTTCTGGCTGCTCTTTTAGTGAATATTAAAAGGAGCCATGAACCTGGAGGTTAACAGCAGCATATTGCCAACATTATTTTATGGTCTGTTTGTTAAATATAGTCAGCCCCTCATCCATCTCTGTGACCTTTCTACGGCAGCACTCAGCTGTTAAGAAGACAGTCAGAGGACAGCAACATCTGGCGCTGCCACAGATGTCAAAAACCCAGTAAAGGCCGGACTGACCGTGACGTAATGCGTGGGAAGGAAATCAACACATCCCTCGATTGAACTGTGAACGCTGCTCTTTTTTTTTTTTTTCGCCCTCTCTCCTTCTCTCATTATCAAACATGTGCAATCAATGGAAAAATGGCAGCAGCTCAGGAATAGAAAAACCCTTCCTTCACCAACACTGATTGCGCAGGTTCAAACAGATGGGATCTGTGGGTGTGAAGTGGCCAATCACTACAATCGATGGATGTGTTTTCTCAAACAAGGCAAGCACATTTGTCTTAGCATGGCACAAACAACTTGCGTGTTACACGCCACGAAAGTAGAAGATGGCAACATCCATTCCTTTTTTTTGAGACTAACTGCTTCTTAAATGAGTTAAATCCACCATCATTTATAATGGCCTTTCAGAGTACAGTGCGTGCTGTTAGGTGTTACTGATGCAAATTCCTGTTAGCCAGTTTAAGCCATCATGAATTCAATTTCTGCCCCAGGGCACCGCTGAGCAGTCTGGTTATTGTTTTCATGGCTTTATCCTCGACAATTGTGAGGATTCCCTTATGGACACCCACAAGAAAAGAAAAAAAAAAACAACAACACACAAACTGACACACTAAACACAAAGCATCTCCACATACAGTATTGTATGTGGGCTGTAACACTGTCTGTTGTTCAGAGGGGAAGAAAAGGAAACCTTTAAAACAAGTGAATGAAAACACCAGTGACCTCTAGTTGGCATAAACACTCACTGTTTGTCTGGCTGAAGGGGTGATACGTTTTCCTTCCTGAGTCAGTTATGACTGATATGTAGATAAACTGATACAGTTTCTCTGACTGGAACAATACATACATCTCAAAGCATGGGAAGGAGACAATTTGATCTATGAGCTCTACTCATTAGTTAATCATACATGTCACTGATGTAAATAGGGCTGCAACTAAAACTTATTTTCTTTATCCATTAATCTGCTGATTGTTTTCTTCATTAATCAATCAATCACTCATGAAAATAGTGAAAGAATAATGTTTACAATGTCTCAGTGGCCACAGTGATGTGATGTCTTCAATTTGCTTGTTTTGTACAACCATCAGGTATTCTATTTACTGAAATAGGAGGCAAATACAAATACAAATCTGGGAGGCTGGAATCAGAAAAGGTTTTGTTTTTGCTTCAAAAAATGACTGAAACAACTATTCTATCGTCAAAATAGCTACAGATGAATTTTCTGGGCAATCGACTGATTAATTAATCAACTAATTGTTGCAGCTCTAGTTGTAAATATACCAGAAACGATGCTGGAAATGTTTGAATGGTGACAGATCCTAAAACTAGTGATCCAGACCTTTCATGCTATACATCTCAATACTCATCCAGTAATCACAGGTCAAAAGATATATGGTTACCTAGGTTACAACTAGGCTAATTTGGTTGAAATATAAAGATATTTTGATGTCAAGCTTTTGTATAATGATTGTTTCAATAGTATTTAAATGACCATGTTTACATGTCACTAGAATACTTTTCTTTTAACCTGCAAATGACAAAATCTGTGCTCACCGGGCTGACTACAACCTGATATCAGCCCCACAGTATGACACCTCGGCTGCCTGACTGCTTTCTTTCTCTTTCTGCCCCCCTCAGCCTCCTCTGTCCACTCCAACTTGTCCCTCTGTCTGCCCAGCAACTTGCCCACACATCCATGTGTCTCAGTGTCAGTCTGCATGCCTGTCAGTTTGCATGAGTCTCCTCTGTCCTGACTGTCTGGTGTACGGTGTCTGGGAGGCAGGAAAGACCGTGAGGGAATACGCTACTCCCATGTCGATGTCTGATACCGGCAAAGTGGCCCCCAACGGACAACGCTAGTATGCTCAGGTGTTAGCTTTGTCTAATGACAAAGAGGCACAGTCTTTGACACACAACCAGTGAATTTCATTATAAGATATGTTATTCTATAAGGAGACAAAGACAAAAACTCAGCTCCTGTCTTGTCGCATAATCTTTTCAAATATTAACCACCCACATGTACAGTGCACCCTCAGTGTAATACAGTGACATACAAGAAAAAAACAAGGTACACTACAACTCTCCCTCTTTCGCTTTGTGTTGAACAGCATCGCTGAGACTGACACCACTGGAGGGCATTCAGACACAGAGCAGAGAGGAACAGCCATCCCACTTATTTCTCTCAAATGTAGCATTCCCAGAATAAATCCAGACATCTTCAGCCAGTGAGCTATGAGGTGGCAAAGGCCTCAGCATGCTAACTCCCCCTCACTTGCCAATTTTACGCTCCTCTTTGAGCTGCCATGAGCTTTCAATGGAGACCGTCAACACCCTTAAAATAAGCACGCTGCTGCTGGACTGCACTTGTGTACCAACGCTGTGTAACGCTCACAGGCTTCCACACAACCACACGAGCATAACCTTTCAATGCAAATGCAGTAAAACAAACAAAGCCCGAGATATTTCTTCCAGTCGTGTTTTTTTTTTTTCTTACTCACATGTGCGTGCAACACATGGACGTGCCAGGAAAGCAGTCCAAAACCATCTGACAAAAACTGACCGCGAGACACATGGTAAATAAGACGTCGTGCCCCCTTTTGAGACTGCACACAGCACACGGCGGACATGGGGATGTGCCGCTCTGTCTTTGATTGAAGGGGAATGTGACACTCTGGGGCTGTTTGAGCTGCAGCTGGGGCTCAGTGCGGTTCACTGTGGACTGTGGAAAGCCAGGAGGATCTTCTCTGCTGGCACAGGTGCTGCCTCAAGTCGCCCCGAACATGCATTAAAAACACTGACGGGGAAGCAGGAGTTTCTCTCACTGAACCATTGTTTAAAGGCAATAAAACCACACACTGTAATTGACAATCTTACATCATCTACTCAATATTGACATTTGAGATTTACCGCTGACTCCCTGCGCTCTCCACTTTTCTCTCCTGACGCAGCACATCCTCCATGAGTCTCTTCCTCTGACATTTAGCTGGTGCTGATGACATCACGCTCTCTGACGGCGCGGCCCAGGCTGTATTCTCTGATCTAATCACCTGCTGAACAAGAGCTGTTGACTTAATAACAAAGCCATTTGAGACAACAACTAGACTGCTAATGGGAAATGTATGAGTGCATGAGGACAAATAAAATAAAAAAAAACAGGCGAAATTGAAATAAAATTGTACAATTGTCAGAGTGCTGTACAGGGGGGAGGAGGGGCAAAGACATAACCGGTTGCAGACCAGATTCCTAACTGAAGGAGAATATTGGTCTTATTTTGAGTTAATGCCTATTTAATATTCAGAAGTATGTCAATTGTGTTGCAATGTATTCATGATTAGCTGCTTTGAGCCATTCTTGAAGTACAAACTTTACAGTGTAAAACAAAGATATCCAAAATACACTGTATGAAACATATATTTATATACGACAAGGATTATTTTGACATAAAGATTTTGTTTTTTGCAGTGGGGTGTCAGGCGACTGAAGTTAAGGTTTAATTTGTGCTGTCTGAATGGGTCGATGTGCAGGAGTTTCACGCTTTGGTATGAATATTTGTTGCCTTTCTTGTCGCTAGCTCATGACCTTCAGTACATCTGTGGCACTGTGGAATCTTTCAGACCACCAAGACTGCACCGCATTGTTGTTGCTATAATGTCATATTTCATCTATCGAATGCGCCTACATTGTGCCTGGTTTCTTGAGCAATTAATGAGACCCTGACCACCAACGTGTTTACATCCTTTTCCATTTAATGCATGGACCAGCTTTAGTGCAGCAATCCACCTTGCCTGGTGAAAAACAATAAAACTTCATGTTTATTCTGATGTCTGATGGACTAGTTTAGGCAACATTTAAGTCTGACAGCTGTTTTTCCACACTGTTTGCTTTTGACATCTACACTAATGTTGTGCAGACACCATCAGGAATGATGTAGTAGAGAAGTGTACCTCATACTGCAACTGCAAACCTTTAAAAACACTGATATTATCCTTAAACAATACTCATTAATGTTATGCTATACTGTAAATCTGTACACAGATATTTGCCTTCTAATTTCTGGTCTGAAAAAGAGGAAATTGCTTGACAGACACCTTAAATAAATTAGCGACGAGTACATCTTCTCAAATGTCAGGAGTAAAAAATGTGTGCAAGGTAATTACAGCCCATACAATTACTAAAGTCAATAATCAGACTGCTATTATACTGGGTCCTTGGAGGCTTGGCAGGTTTATGTTACCCTGGAGTTTCTCTCATTTGAGGTGGCCACCAGCACCATCAGCAGACTGTGACGTGACAAGCAACATGATGACCTATATCAACGTTCATGAATATTCAAGCCCCCTTGGGTGCGGCTTCACTGGTCTGAACAACTGGTATTAGGCTAACAGGCTATGCCAACATCAGCTGCAGATCATAAACTGAAATTAAAGTCCTCCTCGTAACAGACATTGAGTTGGACCACCTACATCGCGAGCTGACACCTCTCGCCAGTTTGGTGAATCATCAACGGAGGCAAATGAAGCCGCTCATCAACTTGGAACTGAACAATGCAACAATAGCAAACAACACTGCTGATATTCGCACACATCAGTCTGCAATGATCATCAGCACACTGAATGTAACACTATTAAAGGACCATGCCACAGTTTTAAAAAATGCTGTAGCTAATTTTCTTCTCAACAAATATGTATACTTTTGATTGTTGCACACTATTTTCTAAATTTTACCATCATGTTTGATGCAGCCACTGGTTCCCATTTAGTTCTATGGTATGATGTGGGGCTGCAACTAACAATTATTTTCATTATTGATTGATTTATCAATATTTTTTTTTTGATTAATTGTTTATTTAACAAACCATTAAAAAATAATTAAAATTCCCATCCCAACTTAACAAAGCCAAACACAACATCTTCAAATGTGTTGTGGTCATCCAGAAGTACAATTAGCCCAAAAATATTTATTTTACAATGATATATGACAAAGAAAACAATTACTTACAATATAGCTGCTAATTATTTTTCTGTTCTGTTATTTTATGGACTAATTGTTTCAGCTCTGGTATAATAATTGCTGCCAAGAGCTATGTTCAAGTACTGTATATTCAGTTATTGTTGTGTGATAATGTACACAGACTTTTCACATCAGCCTGTGCCTATGCATGCGTTACCACTCAATAATAAAATAATTCTGACAACAATGAAACCAGACGTTTTAGCACATTTTAAATCTCTGCAAGTTGAGGAAGGTTTTCATCATTTTGTTTGACTCTAATAACCAAACTATCCCTTTAAGGAGCATTTCACTGTGGATGGCCAAAGTCAGCACACGGGGATTGAACAACCAACCTTTCAGCCTACAAACAAGAGGCCAAGCTGTCACCCTCAATCAGCATCAGAAAGAGAAAGAAGTAAAGCCATTAGCAGTTTGAAGCACAGATCCAGTTTGTGTCAATTAGACCAGGGGCCTCTCCACTGGTTCATGTTCACACCGTGTTACATATCTATCAATTTATTATGTAATGCCAAAGTGACACTATTATCCATTGATCACAAAAAGTTTATTTCCTTTGAGATGGAACATCTGCTGAAATTGATTTCCTGATTGGTCGCTCTATCACCACAGCCGGGGTTAGTTAGGCCACTGAGTGTGATGGAGGTAACAGGCAGGGAAGTTAGGAGGGCCATTTAGATGAGCAGGAGTGTCACCGGAGAGAAGGACAGCGGCAGCAAGGGGGGGGGGGGCGCATGTGCCACACTGACACCTGGTGCTCCAGATGACAGCTCTGTGGCCAGATGGCCCTTGTTACATGCACAAACATACACAAACATACCCACGCATGTACACTTACACACAAACACATACTGTACACATATTCACAATTAGTAACACCCTGAATCCACACTCATTTAAAAAGAAAAAAAAAATCCTATACAATCAATGTATGCACAAGTAAAGGAGGATGTGCACGTGAACAAACAGAAAATGCTCCACCGATGGGAACTAGATTGTGCAGCTCTATTTGGAAAACACAAACAACCTTGTGTTCTGGCTAGGGACTTAGTCTTCCAATTGAAAGAGGCAGGGTGATGGTGTGGTTATGGTGGACAGATTAAAGAGACCCCATGGTGCATGCTTACCCTGCACATACCCACAGCACTCCTCACCACCTGTCATTTCCCTGCTTGTGGAGCCATCACCCCACCAAAAAGCCCCCCTGTACTATTTCCCTTAAAGGGGAATGACATTCAGGTATGAACCTTAAAAGACCTTCTTTGTGCTTTCAGGTGTGAAGCTGCAATTTGTCAGCGAGGTTTGCGGATCTCTCTCTCTCTAGTATTTTTAAAACAGTTTTGTAATTTCTCAGTGTGGATCATCTCCAAATTTTCAATCCCATGGTGACAAATTTATGGCTTCTCTGTCTGGTTTTTCACTTGGGTGCCCAAATATTGTTAGTTTTTGGAAATGCATTGAGGCATTGTAGTAACTCTTTGGATCAAAACCCTTTAAAGCAAAGGTACATCATAACCACCACCCTCTTACCTCCAGAGCAGCAGAGGGCTTCTTCTTCAGTTCCTCACATTTGCGAAACTTGCAGATCTGGTGGCCTGTTTTGCGATTCCGGCAGCTGCTGCATTGCTCGCAGTTAATCCGCCGTCGGCAAGGTGGGCACATGCCGCAACGTTTTCGCTTCTTTTTACCGGAGTTGATAGCAGAGGCCAGCTCGCTCTGCGCTGGGTACTCGGCCAGGCTGGCCATGTGTAGCGCGCTGTCTGCCAGAAACACTCCAGCCGGCGTCATGATGAAAAGCCCCGGGTTGAAGGGGAAGCCACCCCCTACTCCATATGGGAAGTCAACAGGACCACCTACGGCGTCCGTGACAGACGTACCCTCCAAGTCGCTAGCCCCCGAGCCTGCGTCTCCACCGCCAACTCCCACTCCCATGCCCCCAGGCAGGAGCATGTGCTCCATACCGGCCCGCTTTAACAGTGCTGCTGCCTGGGCAAAGTGCAGCAGGCCATTCTGTCCCTCCAGAACCTGTTCTAGGGTTCGGTCCAACTTGGCTGCTGTCAGTGCGGAGACAGTGGGCTGGGGCTGCGGGGGTGGCTGAGGCTTGGCCGAGTGGCTCTTACTCTCACTATTGTCCGTGTGTCCATTGGTGGTGGCAGAGGAGACTGCTGTATACTGGGAGAGGGTACGGGAGTTTTTAAGGCTCTTACTGAGGGGCTCACTGATGATGCCACTGCGGTTCCTGCGCTCTGTAACAGGTGAGTCCTGCTTGCAGCTACTCCGCTCCAGGTCCTCTGTCCGGCCCCCCTCCGACAGCCCGGTAGACATGGTCCAGAGCGTACGTGCCTGGGTTGGGGGTGAGGGTGGAAAGGGGGCAGGGGTGAGCGAGGAGGGGGAGCAAAGACCTTTTCTCGGTCCGTTCTGTGCCCCGGTGAGAGTGGCGCCTCACCTCAATGGACCAATCAACCAGCCGACAACAGGCAGGCCCGGAGCCTTCTGCCCGCACTACAGCTCAGCCCTCATCCACGGTCTTCCATGGGCCGTCTGGAAACTTAACACAAGGGAGAGAAGACAGGTGTGTGATTTACTCATCAGTGATCACTTCACCAAAACACTGAAACACTCAAGAGAAACATTATATATAATATTTATCATGACATAGTGACATATTTGTTGGTCAGCTTAGGCAAAAGCAAGAAGAACAACACAGTCTCTTAACTGATGTTTTGGACAGTGGAAACAAGTTGTGAACACTTTTCCACCTTTTACGCTGACATTGTGAACTGGAGCAAACAGTCTGATTATTTACACATCCATCAGAAACATTAGCATTCAGTAGTCACTTGGTTTTAGCTCATTTTTGGTCTCTACCATTAGCTCTTTAGCTGCTAAATGCTCCACCAGCTAGTTGCTAACTATTACTGTCTGCTGTTTGGTGATGAGCAGGTAGTGAACAGTGGGTTTTTAGGACTTTTTCACTGACAACAGCTGATAACAATACTATGAGAAAGATGAGACTGAAGCAACACAGTGTGGTTGGGGGTCAAACCTGCCAACTTTGAGGTGTAGCTTGCTACAAAGCTCTGAAAAGCTTTGGGGAGCGACAGATTTGCGTGATAATTCTCTGTAGATTTATCACTACGAGTGACACCTCTCACATTGTCTGAAGAGAAGTAACAGCTGAAGATCACAGTCACTAAATTAGCCAACATGACAAACACAACATCCCGATCCAAGCTGAAAAATGTGTAAAATCTGACAAATAATATAAAATATAATAACGTTTTATGGTGTGAAACTATGCACACATGTGAATTAAATACTGACAGTTTTATTTGTCAGTGCGTTTACCAGGTCTTCAATACTTGTATGTAGCACAAAGCGCTTTGATACAATCAGAGTTAGTGACACTCATAGTCCACACAGAACTGATTAAATTAATTCTTTGACTGGGGCCACCCAGTGTTTTCCTTTATAGCCCAGAAAACACTGATCAAGATGTGCTGATATTAAATTAAAATTCAACCTCAGAAAATGAAAAGCTTTAATTCCCTCTCCGCTTCGTCTTTTAACACATCAATCTACAAATCAAACTTCACAGACTCCAGACCAGTGAAGCAACACCTGCTCCCCTGGTGTTTCTCTGATTGGTTAGAAAAGAAAGGGAATTATGGGGTAGGGAGCCTAATCTTGCTACTCAAATCTAATAAAATCTAATTAATTAAGTTGTACTGAGGAGAATAAATACAGAAATTGCTTTGGTGAACTATATAAATTACAAAGTATGAGGTATTGTAACTAAAGAGCTCTTTTATATTTGATATTAGTTTTATGTTAAATGACTCTTAGCACTTTGGTCCAGCTACAGGTTCATGCATATTTTGCACTTTAAGCTAAAATATATAATATTAGAATCAAGTGTCTTTATGTGCAGCATTTCATAAACAAACAGAGTTTTTGCGGTCATTACAGAGGTGTAAGCTCTTCAACAGAAAACTCCATGAATCTGTGGTGTGACATTCAACAGTCCTGAACATCCATATCATCATAATTACCTGCATTGAAATTATACCCAAGTGAGCTTCTGTGAGACCTCTTTGACCTGTCAATCTGTTGTACCAGTTGTACATCTGTAGTAATGTCCCTCTCCATAACCTGTAAGCCCCCTTTTGAGACACACCTGATTTGGTATAAATAAATTGTATTGACCTTTCTGCAGTTTAGTCACTTACAAAATGTTGCATTTATTGACTAACAATTACATGGTCATTGATCTGAGTGTATAACCTTGTGATACAATATGTGAGAAAACAAATATCTGTCCCTTTTTTGACCATGTCACCCAACAATCTGGGAAGCTGCTGAAAATCTTGCCAAAAGCCCAAAGTCAGAGCCAAGGAAGCTGATCTACTTTGATTAACTTTTGATTTCTTTTGGTTGCCGTCATTTGACTGTGTATTTCTACCCAGTTAGTTTTAAAGAGTAAACCTCTAGCGCAATATATTTTCTTAGCTTACATGGAGGGGTGAGGCTTATGAAGGGGGTTCACTAGGCCTGTAGTGGGAGACTCTCCACTGCAAAGAGATGCATGCATCCACAGGCTTTTAGCATAAGATTCCTGTGACTGCTCATCTATGAAAAAAAAAGCTATGCTGCTATTCTTCTGACCTGTCCGTGTTCACAAACAAGCATACCACCTCCCACAGAAAAGCTGAGGAAATGGCCGGGCCAGTCCTTATAAGGGAAACAAAGGGAAAGGGAGGATGGAGTGGTGGGGGGGTGGGGGTTGTCTGTGCAGTGTGTGGAAATTGGAAGGCCAGAATTAGTGGGAGGTAAAGCTTCAAAGGCAAGAGCACAGCCCCCACATTCTCACCAGCTCAGGGGGATGTGGCGCCAGTGAACCAGAGCCAGCTCCGCAGCCCCTCAGCCCCTCAGCCCCATAGTTTCAGTTTCTCCCACTACAGCACTGACCAGGGTCCGATTTCCCGAAAGCATCTCAACACTAACTGCATCTCTGCTCAGCTGTGGGTGAATGCATAACGGCACTGCAAATCATCAGAGTGATACACGAGGGATTTTGTGGTTTTATGGAATACTGGGCCTGAAAAATGATGTATTTAGTGGTCAGTTATGATACTTTAATGTTGTTAAAGGCACTTTTTTCAGTCAGATTTTAATGTTACAGTGTTTCAATTGAACTCCATGGCAGCTGTGCATTTACAAAAATAGATCTGGGTAGCTACTTGTACAACAAGACAATTTCTTGATTAATCTTGGCCTGGGAGAATATCCAGCTCTGATCCAAGTGCTTCATCAATGATCTAAATACAGTAAATGTGCTAAAAGACTTGAGTATTTCACATAATTAATGAACTGGCACATTATCAATAACGAGAATAAATGAGTTCTCAAGTCGGCCACAAAGTGACAAAGTTGGCAATCACAGCTCATGAAAACAGTTTCAGAAATATCACTGATAAGCTCTGACATAACAATTCAATCAGGACAACGTTATCCCACCAGCCTGACAACACCTAGCCTGCTGGTGACACCACTGTTTTTTTTTTTTTTTTTTGTTTTATAAAGGTGAGTCTTTCAAATGGCAATGACGTGTTTTTCAACTGCTGTTCTTTCACTCCTGATAGTATGGATGTGACACAATGCTTCTCACGGATGCTTCTGACTTGCCTTGCGTCAGTCCCAGCAACACCCACTGTATGACGATAATGCAGTGACACACACACAGACACTCCTTTTGTTTCCTCTGTAAAATATAAATAATTTGACAGATGACTGGGATTTTTTAGGTAAGCCCAAGTTTAATTTGTATTGTACCTGAACACATCAGAGCGACAAGCATGACTTGGAGCTATAATGCCTCAGTGATTAAGGGACTTTTCAGCACAATGTTTTATAGTGCAGTGATGTAAACCTGTGCTGTGTTTGTGGGAAAATCACCGGATAAAGAGATAGTATAGGCAACATAATGTCCGACAGCTGTCCTATGATTTACAGAAATTGAACTAATTTTAATCATTTAGTATATAGTGACATGTAGACAGTGTTCATATAAGGATGTTTCAGTAGTTTAACATGTTCAGACTAGCCAAACCTGATGCACCCCACCACAGTTACTGCTCTGGTCTACCACATTGTGAAACAAATGAAAACAGGGGCACCTTTTTTAGCTCTCAATACTCACCCTCCTCAGCTGTGTGTGTGTGTGTGTGTGCATCTGAGCATCTGCTATCCATCCCACTGACCTATCAGTCACACTCTTTCCATCATCATCAACCCTGAGTATGGCATATAGTCTTTGGCTAATCACCTTCCTCTGCTCCCAGCATCGTGGCTCTTCAGATCCCTTCACCACATCATTTACAGAAGAGGCTTATGTCCTTATGTGAACTGTCTCCTAAACCACAACTGCCTCTGCTACTGAGAGAGTCAATGCCATACAGCTGCAGCCAGATAATTGGTGCTGTTTTGTCCTTTAAGCGTGTTTACTCAATTTCCTGTGATGTTACAGACTTAATGCTGTGGTTCACGTTGGAGCCTTACACTTCAGATTTCTCTGAATTGGCCTGAGAGGTGCACTGAGAGCCACATATCTTGGACCCGAAGCTGCCTCAAAATAAAACATAAGCGTAAATAGTTGTTGTTTTTTGTCTATCTATCTGCACAAAACCTACTGCACAGGATTTGCGAAGCCGGAGATAAAGATCTGGATATAAATGGTCCCGATGATCAATACAGTCCAACAACTACGTGTGTGTGAAACCTTTTTTCAGATCGACCAATGAGCTCAGCTGGAGATTGCTGAGCACATGGGTGTGGCCTGTGAGCAAAATAATTGGTGGCCAAAACTGCAGCAGGACTGTGTATTAGTGTGACTATATTAACTAGCCTGAGGACATATGACACAATGCCACAGTTGTAATTATTGCTGTTCATTCAGTCAAGACGCTTATAGAAAGTCTTGACATCAGTTGGACCCTGTTTTGGTGAGTGATGTCAACTCTGGACACTTTGTCAACAGCAGCTGATCTACAGTTGAGAGTTTGAATGTGGATAACAAAATGTCACAAGTTTATATAAATATAATGATATTATTTTGTGTGTGAAGTTTGATTTTGATTAAAGTCTGGGTTCACATACAGTGTACTGTATGTACTGCTGTGACAGTGAGCATGTATACATTTTGAAATGCAAAATTTAAGCAATCATGTTTTTCCATACAATATTTCAGTGTGAAATGTGGTGTTTAAATGAAATGTGATGTCCAGATATTTCTGTTCCATAAAAACACTGTATTGATCCTTTAAGAAAAATCTGTTTTTGCTGTCTCCCTATTTGCTACTTGACCGTGCTGCATGAAAACAGTCTCCCCCAGGCCTGTGTAGGCTGCTTAAACCTAATAATTAGCATGAAACTTGCATCTCAGTATCAGCGACCTGAGACAGACACTAAAAGGAAAAGTTCAACATTTTAGAAAGTATGTTTATTTGCTTTCTTGCCGAGAGTTACATGAGAAAATCGATACCACCCTCGTGTCTGTGCGCTAAATATGGAGCTACAGCCAGGAGCTGGTTAGCTTAGCTTAGCACAAAGACTGGAAACAGAGGGAAACAGCTAGCCTGGCTGTGTCCAAAAGTAGCAAAATCTACCTACAAGCACTTCTGAGGCTCACTAATTAACATGTTTTCCCCTGTTTCTTTAATCCATACAGAACACAGTATTTCGCCATTTAACAGGAGTTAAGTGCTAAACTACTGCATGGCTGGGACCAGCCAGGTAACCAGTGGAGGCTCCAGGAAGTTACTGGTCTTAGCCAAGTAATAGTCTGATTTGTCTTTTTAGGGGGCTGTTAGCAGTAGCATCATACTTAGCATACAGACATGTGAGTGATATCAATCTTCTCATGTGAAAGTGAAGTGAGTGAGTATTTTCAAAAACGTCCACACAAATATGCTCAGTACTGCTGTACATATGAACACCTAAACAGTGTCAAAACACTGACCATTCAAAACATAGCATATGAGTCTTTGACAAAATCTGTTTACACAAATGAAGCAGAGCTTCTCACTTTGCGTGGAACGTTCACATAAATGTTCACGCTTAAACCGCTGGTGAATGGTGTCGTCCTTTAACGGATTCTACATTCACAGCACTAAAAATGAACAGTACCTCCTAACAGCCACAGTGCTACTAGGTGAATTCTGTCAGCACTATGATACTTGTATGAACATGAACAGCTCATTTAACATTCACATGCGGCTCTCAGCTTGTAATAGTTCTGAACTTTAACAGCTACCTTCAATACACATCTTTTAAAAAGGATTTTTCTCCTCAGGTGGCTGATTTTTATACCAGCTGTTAAAAAGACAGATGAATGTCAGTCCACAACATAGTGACCACTGATTGATGGATGGTTGGCTGGTTCACTTGTTGACTAGGTGGATCAATAGGTGATGGAGGAAAGCATTTAGGGTCAGTGTGTGTTTAGCCTATATTTCTCATTGGTCTGGGCCAATAATTCTCTTCAGAACAAAAATCTAAACATGACAAGAACCAAAAAAAAAAAAAAAAACTACCAGGAATCTGGGATATTTTTCTGTTATGGCTGCTTTAACATTCAACACATATTGACTTGGGCCACACAATGGCCTCATGATCACCTGCTAGGACCATTTCTGTGAAACAAATCAAGGATGAACCCAAGGCATGAGTCTCTATGCAACTTTGTTTCGGTAAACAATAAACCCTGAATTATTTACATTTTTGATTAAACAAATAAATTACCCTGCTGACTGAAATTACACATCAAGTCTGATTGGGTGTCATAATCAGCCTGTGTTCGAGTGTCACGTGCCATGTGTCCGTGCATATGTGAATCACGAGCGCAACTCTTGAATAAGTTTGCTTCTCTGACGTCACTGTATGCGCAGGTGCCAGGTAATCGCAGTCAGCTTTTTTCTTTCTTTCTTTCTTTCTTTTTTTTTTTTTTTTTTTTTTTTTTTTTTTTTTTTTTTTTTTTTTTTAAAGGAGGTGGGGAAAAATACTGTCGAATTTCCTGCAATGTTACGAGGCTTTCGGTCGGCCACAAACTCTGGAGCAGCTGACACTACACCTCCGGAGACGCGAGAATATACTTAATGCATTAGTTCAGGCGCCGCACGATGCAAATATAGCGTCCCCCCTCCTCTCTCTCTCTCTCTCCCCTCTCTCTCTCTCCAGACGCGCTGTCTGCAGGACTCTGTGCTTGTCTACGGTGAGCAACACATTCTCTATTCCTCCCACCTCCTGTCGACTGACTGACACGCGCACACGGACAGGCTCAAATACACAGACACACACACACACACACATCACGCATACACACGCAGACGCACAAAACGCAGAGTTAAAAAAAAAAAAAAAGGAAGCGTGGTGACAGTAATTAGGCTCAAGGCTTCATCCATTGTCCATAACCTGCTGCGCCTTATTCTCCTTAATTAGGACTGTGTGCACACAAAAAAAAAAAGTTAGAGGAGGGAAAAACAACCACGCCGTGCTTACTGTGACTTCAAATAATTCGCAAACATATGGAGCACTTGGAGCAGCGATACTGGTGGCGGATTGCAGAGGAGGTGAGGGGAGGGGAGGGGGGGTGACGGTAAATCTCCGGGGTAGCGCGGTGAGAGCTACCTGGGAACTTTCTAATGATGCCCGGAGAAAAAAAAAAAAAGAAAAAAAAAACAAGAAAGAGAGAGGGGAATATGGCATTTGCAAAACAAAAATCCAACGAGTTTTACATTTGTCTTTACGCGCGTGGAAAACTGTGACATGCGTTTACTAGATTTCGGGATGACAGCGGATTAAATAAAAGTTTCAATTACAGCCTGCAGCGTTTACGATCACCGAGAGTCTGTTGTCAAACGTGAGCATGATCCGGCTCTAATGCGCGCTGATCGTTTCTTTCATTAACCGGCAGCGTCAAGTTTTAGTGCGCATTATTAGAACAGCTGATTCACTATGAACCGCCGTGCTTTTGGTTCACTATTGTACCGAATCCGTATCAACGCCAATAAAAGAGAGAAATGAAGATTGAAGAAAAAAAAAAAAAACCCCGAGAACAGCTTGTAAAATATCACCTTCGTCCCAGTACAGCGCCGGAGCACCATCACCCATCCAATCACCGTCTTTATAGGTGTAGCTTTATTGTTATTATGTATTATTACTACTATTATTTCAAGAGTGAGTAAATCTAAATAGATGGCTTTTGTCTGGAGTCGGTGATCAATGAGCACGGGAGCCTTTCTGCGGTACCAGCATAGGGTCTGCAGTCGCACATTTGAGGATATAACAGAGGAGCCCCCCCTCGGTTCACCCTGCTATAACTTGATCCTATAAGAAGATGACATCCCCAACTTTCAGCAGACTTCAACAAAGTATGATCCCCACCACCACCACTACCACCAGCCCCTTCACGTCCCCCCCTCCCCCCCCCCCCTCTCCCATGTATCTGCATATTTGCAAACACGGGCCCGTTTTATTCGCACCTACCAAAGCAGATCCGAGTAGAGGGGAGGGCTCCCACAGTCCGAGCGGTCCGTCTCTCAGCCTGCCGTGCAGAATGGTGACAAAAAAAAGAAAGAGGCAGGGAGAGAGGGGGAGTAAAAAAAAAAAAAAAGAAGCTTATTCTCCGTGAACACAGTCCTACCAGAGTGCCTGTCTGTTAATGACAAATGTGAAAAGAAAAAAATTATTCACCGTCAGTTATTTTGGAAAAGCGTATACTTTCTCAGAGGCTGAACGCGTGGGTTCCCCCAGCTTTCTCGGTCCTTGCAATCCCACCTCTACATCCCCGCTTGCAGAGAGGAACATGCAAACACATTTCATAGATTTTTGGAGCCTCGCTGAAAAACCGAAGTGGACTTTTTCCGTGGCTCGCGCGCGCGCGCGCTTTAGCCGAGGCAATCACAAACCGAGAGAGAGCGAACGAGAGAGAGAGAGAGAGAGAGAGAGAGAGAGAGAGAGAGAGAGGGGCCGAGTACGGCTCAGTGTGATTTCAGGACAGCTGGGGAGAGAGGTGTTGTTTCAAAATAAAACTCTGGGCTGAGATGATGACTCTACCTGAATGAGCTGTCTTTGATTATGCTGCAGCTCAGAGATAAAGTGATGTATTCAAAATAACTCAGTGTTGCTTATTTTTATTTCTCAGTCTACAGGTTGTTTAAACAACATCTGTACGAGCGGTGATCTTTTTGTTTTACAACCTAAAATCCGTGAACACGTTAATATAAGCTGGTGTTCTTTTAAACATTTTTGTTTTTCTGGTTTCAAGAGTGAATCCTATGTGTGTGGTTTGGGGGGGGGGGGTGTCAGGCTGCTAGAGGTTGAACTCGATTCACCCATCATTTTATTTGGAGATCAGAGGTTATCCACCGTGCAAGGCTGACAGAAATCAGCCTCACCTCCCTCTCCCTGCTCCTCCTCTCCCTCGGCCCTCAAAGTCCACTCCGCGTCTTTCCACTGGCCTGTCTGCTGGCAGGCGGCCAACCCAAGTGTGTGGAAATGACACCGCCAGGGCGGCAGAGATTTTCCTTCATTTCTCTCCTTCCCGATCGCAGACTGGCTGACATTGGCTAGAAAGTGGAGCAGCTCGTCAGGGACAATCAATGCGAATCGATCGAGCTGTGCGGTTGAGGCTCCAGAGCTGGAAAATATCGCGGCAGCTGAAGAGAGAGAGTGAGTGAGAGAGAGAGAGAGAAAGAGAGAGAGAGAGAGAGGGGGGGGGGGGAGAGGAGGGGGTGTTCTACCAACTCTGCCAGTAGCCAAACAACCTCCCTGCAAACAAATATGCTTTGGCTCTCATAAACATGACACTTACTTAGCAAATACTAAAGTCAAAAAGCCACCAAGTGCGTAATTACGCACGGAATCTGAGCTCCAAACGCACGAGTTATTTCACGTTTTACTGAGCTTAAACCCATTCAAAAATAATGACTCAAAATATAAAATATCGTAAAATACATCTGCGAAAGGTAAAGAAGACTGTTCCACTTGCTCTTAAGTTGATGTAACTTGTTTCAAGATAAAATAACATCGAACTGGAAACTTCTGAAAATTATTTCACCAATCAGAAAAATTTCACGCTGGAAAAACCTGGTTGTCATAATTTATATGATACTTTAAAGAGCCAAAATGTAATACAGCACACGTCATCCATGTGAATGATTTTGGTTTAAGTTACTATACATTGTCATTTCTATTTATTTATGAGAAAATACTTAAAATTCATCAGGAAATATTGAATAAACATAATCAATTCTATCCTGAAATGTATGAAAACATGTTCAGATTACATTTATTTTCAATACCGATCAATGATACTGTCTAACTCTAATTCCATCAGTCATTATAAAAGAATGTAAAGTGTTTCTTTTATTATTTATCACACTAGTGGGTGTCTCATTATGTAGCGTTACCCACCAGTTACACAGTTGTTTAAAATCCAATCCATCCATTAAATCCTCCTCAAGATATGTTGAGTAAAGATGTGTGTGTGGCCATGGGGAACTTTTACATCAAGGATGAGGAGTTATGTATCAACAACAACAGAGGACATTAGTGCCAGATTAGAAAACAAAGCATGCAGCAGAAAAGATCCATGTCATTAAAAAAAACAAACTAATTTTGTTTTTTTGGGGGGTAATTCTTTTTATCTCTTCATTTTCAGGTTAAATAACTCAGCTCACCTAAATAAGTGGCACACTTCAGGGTGTGAACTTGATCTATCACACTTCCAAGTGAAAAGTGGAATGAAAATGTCACAGTTTCACTGCTATGTCCCAAGCACAAAACTATAGAGATTACATCCATACAGTGTGCAATGATTCTTGTCACAGAGTACATTTAGTGAGAAATGTTACATTGCTCACATTATGTTTTTCTTACATACATCGGACAAAATGTTCATGTTGCACATACCTGCAAAGCATTCATTGAACATTCAGTTTAAGTTGGATAATACTGTTCCCTCATATGTATTGATGTGGTATGGTTACAGTTATAATGATGTGGAACATGTTGTACCATAACACTGGATGTGACATTGGTGTTGGATGGACTGTCAGCCTCCACACCTTTACCTTTAGCTGCATGTAAACATTACACTGCTTTATAAATTGGCGCAAAGTAAAGTTACATGAATGAACAATGAAGTTCACTGGAGAAAAGCGAGGCTAGATTCACGACTTCCATTTGAAAGCTGCATGTGTTTGCCATGTAATTGTTGTGAAGTGATATGTTCAATAAGGCAGAGTTCATGTGATGTTACCCAGGGCTCTTCTATTCTGTTCACTACTCTCTTCGAAGCATGTGAGTTTCACTAAGCTCAGTCAGAGCTGGATCAGTCCTGGCAAAAATGCTGTTTCACATAATTTGACTAATTTGATGATTGCGTTTGTTTAACAAATGCAGCCACTGATCTTTGTGGTCATCCAGTATAGCTGTCATTATCAGATGACAATGATTAATGGGCACCTAATTACAATAAATTTGATTTAGAGTGAAGTTTTTGGACATCCATATTACGTTAGGCAGTGGGTTACACTTGTAAGTCAGAGATTATTCAAGAAAATTGTGTGAGATTTTACAGCTTCTTTTCAGTACCAAACTGGCCTGAAAACTGACATGTTAACATGTGGACAAAGTAATCCCTGAAGCACAGCTAATACCATGTACATAAACCAGGTTTTGCTACCTTAATGCTTTTGTTAGCATTTGAATCCAGAGATACTGCATGTCCCTTTCTTTCTTCCTCTCTGCTATTTTTGACTGATTCTGGATACGTCAAGTTTCACTTTTGTTTCTACATTTTCTGTATGTTTCCAGTCAGACTCATTATTATTGTTATGAGGTCCTATAGAATGATGTAAAATGAACAGGAATAATTTTACCACCATAAAACCCACCCTGACCACATTCTTATGCTCTTTTGTTACGTTATATGTGTCCTCTCTTTTGACCTTCTAAAGTCCTCTATCACTGGTGTGGAAAGGCAGGAATATTACACTGTAGTCTGCAATCGTTCATGTCTTTCATAGGTTGAAAAGAGGGTCAAAGAGAGAAAGCATGGGAGAGAAGGAGAGTCATGCGTGGATAGATGGGTAGGAGGGAGCAAGCTGTGACTCTTCTTGGACATGTTCTGGTGGGTGCACTGAACCCCGGAGGCTGCAGCCACACTCAGCTCTTTGTTGTTCTCGTTCTGCACAGGGAGGCAGGGTACTTTCCTGAGCTGGAGAGGAGGATTAGCGTTGCATGGCCTCCATCCCCAGCTGCACATGACCAGCACCATAGGAAAGCCTCAAGACGGCCCAAAAGAGGTACGTATGATGAAGGAACAGGGCGAGACACGAACATCAGTTTTCTCCAGTACTGTGGAATGTTGCGTACCCTGTAGTCTCCAACTGATCATCAGCACACTTTCAACATCCCCTTACTTCTGAGAGGCTGCTCATTTGTTCTGCTGCTTGTTTTCTACAGTGTCTCTTCCCAGCTTATACTTGAAGTGTTCTTTTCTGTCATTGTTCAGCGGCACAAACACAGTGACTTATTATGTAAAACATCATCAGCCTCCATCCCTGCATTTATCTCAATGTTTTTATCTACCTATAAATCAACAGTGATTATGGTGTCTGTACCACCGCTGGACAAAACAACAGGGACACTTGCCCAGACTGCCCAGAAAGTTGACTACTCCAGATAAATCATTGTTGCTCAGAGGCTCATGCTGCAGCCAGATCCTGATCCTGCAGGTACGCTCTCCACAAAAGCTGTCAGATCGACACTCTCTCACTGGCGAACACTGACCAGCTCAACCTTCAGGGCTGTACCACACCAATAGATTTTCTTGAAAATTGCCAGCACTAATACCACTTCTTTTTGTGTCAGTCGATGAGCAGCTTGAAGATGGACAGTGGCACCAACTGCTTTGAAACTCACACTGCCCTTTAAAGAGATCACATGGACAGGCCCCAAGAGGCAGCTCATAGACGTATCTGCAGTCTAGTATGACGACGATAACCTGAAAGAACATAGAGGAGGCAGGGTGCAAAAGGGCTTCTACTTGGTGGAGTTAAAAATGGTTTGAAAGTTGCATAAGTACTGTTTTGCTGAGTGAGATGGATTGAAACAAAGCAGCTTTTCATCATCAAAGACAAAATGCAGTTGAAGCAGCGCTTTACTACAATTAAAGCAGAACAGTGTGAATTTGTGCCCCAGACACGCCTATCTGGTCTACTTAATTTCCTCCGTGTTACTCATATGCCTCACACCGCAGCCCTCACAGTGCTTAAAGAATTCCAAACCTGGATATTTGTATATGAAGCTCAAAGTGCAATCTATATATATTCTCTTTAATGACATGCACAGTATAAGTAATCTATCGAGACAGTTGTCTCTCTCTCTGTCTGAGCCAGCATAGGGTACACATTACAGCTAGAAGGAACAGATCATCACTTCTGGCACAAGATGCTTATTTGTTTTCTCAAACCAAATGAGAGGGGGTCAAGGCAATGCTGTCTTTGCAAGTAGTAAGCAGAATGTGTTAGCTGGGCTCTTTCCCAAGTAAAAAAAAAAATGTACATCAGCTTCTCTAAAGAAATGTTGTATCCTTGTGTTGTGTGCAGTAACGGTACTGAGATAAAAATGTCATTTTTTTTTGCCAAGCTAGCAGCTGTATGGATGCCAGTGTTGGTCTATTGGTTGGTCGACCACTTCTAGACTGAAATATCTCAAAGACTATTGGATGGATTGCCATGATATCTGGTACAGACATTCATGATCCCCAGAGGATGAATCCTTTGGTGATCCCCCTACTTTTACTTTGGTGCCACAATAGGTTGACATTAAAAAGATCAAAAATAAATCAAAAATATGGGTTGATACAAATTTTTGTACATTGACTCTCACTTTTTGTTTAGTCCTAGGCAAAAAATGTTAGCATGCTCAACTGCTACCTGCTAAACATGAGCACGTTAACATCATTTTGGCACATAGTTTTCAATCCACTCACTAATTCGCTAACTGTTCATCTGTGCATTACAACCAGTGCTTTATGAAAACACCACATATACATATTAGGCAGATAATGTAAATAATCATCTGGTTGACAGGGACTAGCATAAAAAATAAATTTTTCCTTCTCACATTTCTATATGTACCAGTTGAACAAACACGACACATCTCCAGAATCATTAGCATGCATAAATTTTAACTTTGGACAGTGCTAGGCTAGTTTCCCCCTACCTCTAGTCCTCATGCTAAGCTAGGTTAAACAAATCCTGACCCTAGCTCTGAATTTACATACATACATACGTAAGGATGGTAGAGCTCTTTTTATATGTCCTTTGAAAAGACAGCAAATAAGTAAATTTCCCAGAATGCTAAACCATTCCTGTAAGAATCTTCTGATTTCAGCAAACTTCTGTTTATGTACCCAGTGTTTAAGTGTTCATTGTGGGAAAGTGTTCAGATAGTGTTGTTTACTTTAAAACTTTTAACTCTGCATGGTATACTTTTTGGGGGGCATTAGTGTGAAAAACTGTTTGCGGGATTGCCCCATTATAAACCACACATTGTCTGCAGAGAACTACTTTTCCGAGTCCTGTCTCCTGGGAATTATTTTCCACTTGCAGTGTCATGAAAAGTCCGGATAAATGAAGAGATGCCTTCTAAACACCGACAGATAATGGCAGATGATGTGCATTGAAGTAGTGAAAGTCTAGCTTTTGTTTAGACAAGGATATACTTTAGTGATTGTATGTGCATGTGTCTCTGCATTTGTGCTGCACTTGTGCAAATTTGGCCATGTATTTCACTGCAGATGGTGAATACTCATTGTGTGTGTGTGTGTGTAGAGAGATGGTGTCAGTCTCAAGGTCAGCCAGCCACATCGTCTAAGCATCCAAGGCGGTAAATGGTGAGCAACGCTAAGAATTCACTGCTACATCAACCAAGCATGTGTCTGTGAGTGGGAGAGTGTGTGTGGGTAATTGTATTGGACAGAGATGGAGTGAGACAGTTTGACAGAGATGGACTAGGCGCATTAAAAAAACTAATACTGTATGAATAAACTTTCAAAAGAGAGTCAAACTGATGACCTCCAGATGACAAAACAACTCTAAATAAAAACCAACAAGATAAATGCCAGACATTCATTAAATCAGGGTCACTTAAAGAGGGTCATGAATAAAACACACGCTTCACTGCAGCAGAAAAAATGACACTAAGTAGAAATAAATCAGGCGAATTTAACCAGTGAACATGTTTCATTCTAAAATGAATTGAATTTATACTCTCTACAGAAAAAATATTAATTTGCACAAGTATTTCAACTTCTCTAAAGCAACACCATAAAGCAGAAAAGCTCTGTTGCTAATCTTGGCTCCACCCTAATTTGTGATGTCAAAGTATCTCCATAGAGGAAGCACAAAGCGCTACGTAGGAGGGCAATATGGAAACAGAATACAGATGGGAAGAAGTAAATTACACAGCAGATGACTTTCATTGTGCATGTTTTCATTCTTTTTATCCACAGAGGATTTAGAAATTTCTTAATGCCAAAAAGTTTTAGTAGCTAGCAAAATTTTATAGACTGTGTATAGCGACAAAAGTGTGACAGACTAAATTGGGTTGCACTTCACTACTTTTTCATTACACTCAAAAATATTAGACATATGTCATTCACTGTTGTGTTTAATAGAAAGTCAGTTTTAAACGTAAAGCTAATCAATATTTCACAGTTACTTATCTGCAATTTTCAAAACTCTATGCAGTGTTTTAGTGTTTATCATCTCACTGTTTTGGTGTAACTTTAATGTTTAGGGTTCATCTTATGACACAACACCTTCAATAGTGTAATTTCCAGACAGAGCAGCTAATTTCAGCATTACAGCTCTGATAAACCAACAGTATGCTACTATCCCAGCACAAGCTTGCTGCCAAAAAAATAAGTTAGTGCAGCAGTTAAAGAGGCAGATACTTTATTAGGAGTTGGTAAAGACCAAAAACAGAGCAAAAAGAGATTGAATATTGGACTTCCATTCATTAGGTGGCTGGAAATATGACTCTAAATAAATGTTTATGTTGCTCTGTGCCTGCTGCACATGTTAATAGGCATCTACTTGCTAACATGTTTGCCATATCAGCTTTTTATGGTGATATGTCAATGTTGTGTTTACAACTTGTTACACTGCCCCCTAGATGCCAAAATCAATTAAGATAAATTATGTGTGTATGTGGTACTTGACAGAGAGTGTGTGACCGTAGGAGAGACTGACATAGTAAAAACCTTAAGATCGTTGTTGTTGTTCCCTCCCTCCCATCACCACCCCATGACCTGGTTATACAACCAGAGGTTATTCCTCTCTCCCAACAGTTATAATGGACGATGGAAGGAAGACAAGGAGAGGCAAGTAGATGAAAATGAGACACATGAGGAAAGAAAGGAGCACAGGCAGAGAGAGGCCAAGATGCCTAGAAACTGAGGTGGTTGGAAAAGAAAGGGGGGGTCAGTATGGCTCTAGCTATGTGTAAGTGCCCCATGCTGGTCAGAGAAGCTGCAGAAAAGTGATGACATTTAGAGCACACACACACACACACAGAAAGATAGAGAGAGAGCACTATTTAATCAGGTTGTCTCAATACAAGCATCAGAGTTATTGTCCAATAGTAAATACACACAAACACACACATGCACACACACATTTACTGGCTTAACCTTCACCTCAAAAGGACACACACACGCACACGCACACACACACAGTAAACAGGGGAAGCGCAGATAGTATTGGACGATAGCGACCACAGAGACACATCCAAAGTAACAGCAGGTTGAAGTCAAGCTCATTAAACACATGGACCAAACAACAACAGTGTAACCCAGTTTGTGCTTGCTGATGTGTTTGGAAGAAAACAGAAACAGACCAAACTGAACAGACTGTGTGTATTCACTGTGGTATCTTGACAGAACATACATTAGATGGAAAACATAATTTTGATGGAAGAGAATGCTTAAATGTTGATTTGTTTCTTGTATTTTCAAGAACGAACTGCCCTTGAAGGCTGCCTCTGGCTGATCCCTGTCAGTTTGTTGACTGTGATTGTCACATCACACACCAAATTATCTACTGCTACCCAGCTAATATTGTTATTAGTGTGAAATTATTGTTGAAGAAGGTTTTTTTTAAAATGCACTTTACTCTGTACATTGTGTTATCACAATTTACTGTGATATTAGCTTACTGTTTGAATGTATTATTAGTTTTATTAGCTGTGGGAGTACAGCCAATGTCTTCTCTAAGACCTGTAGAGAAGGGAGTTGGCTTGGACAGAGCAAGAGGATCAGAGAATCAGAAAGATTAAATGTGCCTGTAAGAATAAATGGAAGCTATCGCAATGCCCCACACTCGCTGATGTTAAAAACAGTTAAAAGTTTTTGCCCTGGCTACAGCCCTATGTCAGTTAGTTCCTAGAGTTACTCACAGGTAACTTTGGGATTTGAACAGTGAAGCCTTGCTGAGGATTTTGTCTCACATCACCTCACTGCTTTGTAGTGCCAAAATGAGACAGTACATCAATTCCATGTCTTAGCCAAGTGTTGGAACTCTTCTTGCTACAAAGAGGAAAAACCAGAGTTGTCTGAATGTGCTTATCTCCACAATATCATTTAATCCTCCATCTGTGACAGATGGAGTGGTGGCTACAGGTTGAAATGACACCTCATCCAAAAAATGTTAGCTCCCTTCTAGTCAGAGTGCTACTGTGGACAGTTGTCTTGTAGCCTGTGCAGGCATTCAAGAAATACTTCACACTAAATCATTCCTCTGCTGCCTCAAAGATGGCAGTTAGCCAGGAGTCCTCATAAATCACACAGTGAGGACATTTTTGATACTGTTTTGGTGTTGTTACAGTGGATCACTTAATGTATCAAGACACATGTTGTCTTTGACATATCTGAGAAAACTTTATGTAAATGGAATTTCTATGTTTCTTGTCTTTTAGCAGAGTAAAGAGCATGGAAGTTCCTTAAGGCAGTGCGCTACAGTGCTACATCTTCAAGTGGTTGATGTCTTGAAACACTGACATGTCATCCGTTCATTCAGTTTTATGAAGATATCTTGTAGTTAGCATTCACAGTGGCTCTGTAATAGTTGCCTTGATATCTATTTTACTACACATGTAACTAAATGAATACTGACCTTTGAGAGTGATTGTGGTTAATGTGCATTCCAGGGCTGTCATTTTTTCAAAAACTTGAGTTCGAACAAATTTGAGCTAACACAGAATTTGAATGGCGCAAATCTACCTGGTCAGATGTGAGTGGTTTTGAAGATATGTCGATGTGAGTTGAAAATCTTTTAACTTAATAAAAAGATTTGAGCTTATCCCAAAATATAATGATGAGAGAATGAGAGATCTGTCAGAGGGCTTAACGATTAGCTGCTTGGGGAGATTGCACAAATAGTTCAGCAGTAAAATCCATGCAAAAAACAAGTTAGACAAAAAAGAAATTGCCTTTCAGATGTCCGCCCGCCCAAAGTCTAGTTCTGCTTGAGGCTTCTGCCTCTTAAAAGGAAGTTTTTCCTTGACACTGTTGCCTACTGCTTGCTCATGGTGGGAATCGTTGGGTCTGTCTTTATAAAATAAAATTTATATAAATAAAAATTGACTTGACTTTAGTCTTTGTAGTAATGGTATCACACAAGTATGACAATCAATCCTGAGCTAAGCCAACATGTAGCTAAATGTAACAGCTAACAGCTATTTATTGATTTAACCTCAGTTTTATTATGGGTTTATATAAATGGTTAATCATTCATATTTTACAGACTTGATGATTAGCCTTGCTCTGACTTTAATAGGCACAGCAGTCATTAAGGTGGCAATCGCTGAGAGCATGTATACATTCATTAAAAGACCTGAAGTGAGACTGTTAAATAAACAAGGTGCCTCTCAACCTACAGACACGCACACAGTTCAGTTACACCACTTCAGCTGTCAGAGACACATTAGAATGAAATGAGAGGGAGGAGGAGGCATTTATGGTGTGTATCAGTGAGAGAGAAGGGAGCGTGTTTGTCTGAAGATGTTTCTCACAATTATAATCTATTTTGAATTACCCAAGGGACCCATGTAGTTGCTGGTTTCGTGCTTGCCTCTCTCCAACTTATCTTTCTCACACACACGCGTACACACTCACAGGGACCTGATCTTTTTCAACAGTACAAAAACATACCTCCAAATCACTCTCTGTTATCATCAAAGTACATACTTGAAACCATGGCGTGTCCAAACCTCTCTCTCGATGAACCCACCTCCCTCCTGTTTTTTCTCTGCCATCTCTCTCTAACATCTGCTCTGACACTTCAACATTTCAAGAGTTGGAAATAAATATTCTTTGTATGCTGCTTCATAAAATGAGAGAAACATCAGTATGTCTCTGAGAAATGTTTTGATTTCCTCAGCAGGCAGTGCAACATTTTAGCTGAAAATTTAAGGTTTGAGAATAGCGGGACTGTCTGCCTTCTTTTTGATGGCAGCCCACTGTTTCTCAGCTCTCAGACTGTGGTCATAATAACAAGAAGAACCAATATTTTGATGCAGACATGTTTTCAGAAAACGACTGACACAATGTCAAGTAAAAGCAGCAGCAGCTTAAGTCATTCAGACAGTTTGTGCACAGAGTGTAGGCCAACCACCTTTCTGCAGCACTCAGGGCCCAACACTCAATCACCAAACATAGTAATACTCATAAAATTGACAATAATCTAATCCTGGCACACTCGAAGAAATGCACATGAATCAGGAAATGGTTGCATAGAATTACACTTATTTATAGAATTGTTTTATGTGATTGTTTAAAGCCCTGTGAGTAAAATACCACATGCTGCACTTTTGGACACATGATAGTTCACCACTTACCATTTCTATTGTAAAAGTGACACCTGATGTGAATGATCTGTAGGCTTTACCCCTCAATGAGTTGAAACTTACATCTAAAATAACAAGGAGTTGTAGTATAAGAATATAAAAAGATGTCAGTTTGCATTTCAGAAAAGATAATGTACTTTTTTACATGTGGGGTTTGACACAACATTCAGTATTGAAGTTATTCAAGTTCCCTGTCAGGGAGGCAACTAAGAAAAAAAAGGTACTTCAGAATGTGTTTTTGGATTCAGTATTTCTCATCCATGCATGAACTGTACATACCATTGCTGTCACTGTCAACTCTAAAGAAATGTGAACAGAATTTGTTTTGAATTAGTTCAAATGAACACATACAGCATGACCCCACCACCCAGTATGAGGTCCAGCCGTGTTTGCCAGTGTCCGATCCTCCACTATATTCTATAAATTTTCCTGTGAGGAATTTTACATTGTGGCTGCAGTTTTGTCTTTATCTTAAAAACTCTTTCCTGAAGCAATACCAACAGGCCAGATATCCTGGTATATAAATCTTGCAATCTAATCAGTTATGGCATTTTACCAGCTTCCGGCAGGATGAATGTGGTTAAAAAAAAAAAAAGTAGACGAGGTTGTCCAGGTGATGTTGCTTCACTGCCTGATTTGAGTGGTAATCTAGGAGGTCTCAGATGTATTGTTGTTGTAAACTAAGGGATCTATTTTTTACAGAGCTGACACATTGTCTTAACTTTGTTGGTAATTTTTCCATCTACAGTGTGAAACCAACACTACTCTGCATTTCTTCTCAGACGTTTCAGCGTTGTGAATATGTGATCAGCACCGTTCATTTTATCTGTTAGCATAATTTACTGATAGGTCAATAGAGCAGCAATAGGTCAAGCTGATAATAAATTTCAAGAGCACTCTGCTGACCATACTTCAAATGGTCTGTTGCACTAACAGACTGTACATTTTGAATTTAAACAGGTCAGGAACAGTTTGAATATTTAATTTTTTACCATGCTCAAACATAAGTTTAAATTTCGAATAAAAAGTAACACTCTGATACATACTAGGGTCGAGCACTGTGATTCATAATTTAAATACTGACAAGGCCCAACATTTTTGATTCCATTTAGAGCTGGTATTAATATGTGATTTATGTCTGGATATCTTTATTAGATAAGAAAAAACATGTTAATGCAAGGTCCATATTAATACCAGGAGTAAACGCAAAAGCCCGTGATTAGATGTAATTATCCGGATAACATAACCAGATAAAGATCTCATGTTCACAGCAGGTCTAAATGGGGTCTGACCTCCCTTATCTGACCTTCAACAAGAAAACCCCAGATGCAATACTTGAGTTTGATAAATGTGTTTCTTTTTTTCCTGACTATTATTTTGCCACAATTGATAACAGAACAGTTCTCACTTGACAAACTGACTGAGAAATATGGCTTCCTGCTTTCTATCTGCCCTTCATTTTTCATTATCCCTGCCTCTTTACTTTTGCACTCCCTCACTTCCTCTCTCTTTCTCATTCAACATTGCTCACTCACTTTTGAATAATTAAGATGCAATAAATCCCACTGTCACATCAGTTTTTCAGACTCCATCCTCTGTCTGTGTGTGTGGACTTAATACACTTATTGTTGCTATGAGACTGCAGGACAGGAAACAGAGCGAGAGACTGGTGACAGGAATAACAAGATGCTCCAAAGGTGCACTATGGCATTGAAAGAAGCCTACTTTATTGATTGTCATCCTTTTCAGAAATGCCGTGCTCTCATGCCAAACAAAAACCCGTGACACGCCACTTCCGCAGCTATTGTTGGAAATGTTACCAGAATCCTAGCGGAAGCCCAGAAGAAGCAGCAGAATACAAATAGCAGCTGGATGAAAGCGTTGCAATCCACTCAAAAATGCTTCAATCCAGCTTTTCTTTGGCTGTTGACGGTGATTTTGTTTGGCCTTCACATTTTTTACACTTGAACACACTCCCAGGACACACCTGAGCACACACACGGAGAATACACACACGCTCGCCATCTGAGCTCATGCAGTCGTACATGAATGCGTGCGCTTTTTGGAGAAAAAAAATAAAAAATACAGTTAAACCCCATAACTGCTAATGCAACAATAATTCATTTTTCACACACATACACACGTATGGTGTGTCTGTGCTGGAGAGATAACCCAGAAAGGATTAGCTACAACATGTTGAGCTGAAAAAACACCCACCTTGGCTGAGTGTGTGTGAGAGAGAATGAGGGAAGTAGTTTCAGGGGACAGAAACAGTGGTGTATGTTGGCCAGCAGCATTTTCACACACCAGGAGTTACTTATAGTGTCTCTTTCAAGAAACTACGCCTAATACATATTATCACCAAATGCAACAAAATCTACTCAAGTTACAATTCTCAGACCTTCCCAGTGTGGTGTGTGCTCTGTCTGTGTAATACTGCAGTCTCAGAGACCCAGTTAGCATTGTTAGATGTCAGTCAGCCACAGCAGTAAACAATAGCAAAGCCCATTTTTTGCATGATATTTCAATCATGCACCACATTTCAAAATGTTAAATGGGTTATTGAGTTGGCAGAACTCATAAAAAGCAATTCCCAGTGTAAATGAATAGTAAAGTAAGCCAAGAAAAGAATGGGAAGAGTTTAGCCAAACGTTTTTCTTTTTGCTATAGTCCAGATAGGGCAAGACAGAAGATGAAAGATGTTTATTATTCAATATCCTTTTTTGTTAGGTGGGGAAAGTAGCTGATTACAATTTAATGGATATTTTAGAATTCTACTGAAAACAATGGATATCCAGTTCCTTAATAATAACTAACTCATAGCTTCTCAACCTTGATGTGAGGACCCTATTATGGGTTGCAAACAGGGTTGCAGGAGATTTAAAGATTTTCGAAGACTGATATATTTGTTTGATGTATACTTTTAATGCCACAATCACATTTATTGGTGCTGTCAGAGGAATTTTGCTTCCAAAAAACAAATTTATTTGGGCGTGACAGCTGATCAGACCAAGTTAGACTGGATCTTGGTTAGTTAGTACTGATAAAATCATAAAATGTGTGATATGTAAAAACTCTAATCTTAAGTCTGCAGATCTAGTTGCTGCCAGGTCCATGTGTTACTGACCACTCATTCAGTCTGTTGTTTCATGTATTTACTCTTATGCTCCTTTCTGACTATCAAAAAATCTGTGCAATTTGGTGGAAACAACTTTTATGCAGGTTTTTTTTTTTTTTTTTTTGTTCTTTTTTTTCCTCCAGTCTTGGTGTTTCAGTTTTAGCCTACCTTCAATTTAAGCACTTAAGCAAGGCTGGCCCATGTTCACCCTGATAACAAAAGTTATGTTACATATGTAATGGACAAGGAGTGCTCAAAATTTCAACACAAAATCAAGTTCTGAAGTGTTTTCTGATTCGATTTGATTTGTTTTCTGATTTGTCAGTGCTTCCAGTTACAAACTTTTACACTGTTGCAAAATTAAAACCATGTTCTTATCATCGTTTGGTCAGGTGCAGACACAAAAACTGGTTTGGGATAGAGTGGAGTCACGGTTGCTGACCCATCCACTCACTCTTCCTCCCTTTGTGGACTTTTGTGTCTCTAAAACAGCATAACATGATTTCCTCCTTTTAATTATGACTGGGGAAAAAAATCAGCTGATAAAGGGTTTTGTCACTTCTATTGAGTATTTATCTTATTATTATTTTAAAAATTAAAGTTTAGAAATGTAAAATGAAACCCTTCCATTATGTGATGGCAAATTGCAGAATATCACTGAGCTGCAGGTGATAAGGATGATTCAGCCATCCATCCAATCACACTCCTCTGTTACCTTTCCAATATTGTTGGAACAAACATAAGCTCTTAAGAATGTTGAATGTTAAAAACATGGTGCAAAACAAATATAATTCTTTTGAGAAAATGAAAGGCACTAAAGCAAATATAGGCAAATTAAACAGCTCCATGACCCCATTATAGAGTGCATAGAATACAGTGGCAATTATGGAAATGTAGTATTTCATTTACCTGTTTATGGCTAAGAGCAACTAATGCAAGATAGTGTTTAGAGAATATTAAAAAGGAATAATAGTACATTTTAGGTGCTGTGCATGGGAGGGGTAAGCAGTGTAGTCAGGCTTTATCAGGCCTCTCCTGCTTTCCCTGCTGTCTGTGGGTGTCTGCACTGTGTGCAAACAGAGACGTGATGAAGATAATTCATCTCTTAAGCCGTAAAATATCCTCAAGGCATCTTCACACACCTGCAGAAATACTGTTTCACTTAAACTCTATGTCACACACACACACATGCACACACACACACAATTTACAGGCCCTTGAGGTACCAGTGGAAGGTCTTTAAATCCTCCCAAATACATCAGAACACCTCAATGGATAAAAATGAGCATTTAAACTTCTTTTGCCTCCAACTGTTTGTGTGTGTGCATGCGTGTGTGTGTGTATGGATGTGTGTGTACAGATATTTATATGGAAACCTGTGTGGATGCATGCATGCTTTAAGTATATAAAAATGTAAATCTTCCCCAGTAGAGTCAGTGCATGAGCTGACCAAAGCAATTTGAGACCTTCATGTAAAACCCCTAACACCTTTTGCCACTGGCTGAATTTCTGCATGCCTATGCATTTGTGTGTAAATGTCTATTTGCATGTCAATTTTGATACCAGTGCTAACAGCAAAACAAATTATTCAGCTTCACTAAAGCATAAACCAATACTGTTTTTGGGTCAGTGCATCTGCTGGTAGAAATTCATTGGTGCAGTGAGCCAAAAGCGGCCAGATACATTCATTAGTTTTTAACAACCTTGATATAACTAGTTTAGCAGTTTAATTGTTCATGCTTCTAATGGGATATTTCAATACACATAGTATGTGTGTTGAAATAAGCACACCCACACAGTAAGACAATATAGAGTACAGAGGGGTAGTAAATAAGAGACAGGACAGTTAGAAACAGCAAACCTGGATGAAATCACGATCAGCAGGAGGGAAATAAGTAGAAGAGTCTGAAGCATACTGACACCTTGACAAAGGAAATGCTTGTCAGATCACAAACAAAGGTTGACTGAAGAAATATCTGCTGTTAAGAGGCCACAGCTACATGCCACTGTAGCAAATAGATGTCATTTGATGAGTTTCTAGTGAATTGCACCCATTCTAAAATATATGAAGTAAAATATATACAATATAATCAAACCTACACAGTGGTCAGATAAGATCATGGTCAGTCTGCAGTGAATTTGTAAACAGACATTCTTTGCCTTGCAGATCATAGTGATTCTAGATGGCAGGCTTTTGACCCCTCCTAAACTTTTGCCAACAGGCATGTTCAGATTGTACTTCATACAGACTAGTTTGTCTGAAGCATGCTGAACCCTTTAGGCTTTTCACTGATGCCAGCTACGGGTGGTGTTAGGGGGTAGGGAGGAATTCATGGGGGACACGGAGTTCAGGATCTTAACATCTTGAGGACAGGAGCTTTTGATCAATCTGGGCATTCTGACTGGAAAGCTACAAAACCTCCTACCAGATGGCAGAGGAACAAAGAGGTGGTGAGAGGGATAAAATGAGTCCTTGATAATGTTTTGCAGATCTTTGTGAAAAATGGAACACAGAGAGGTCTAAATGATGTTTTCCAATGTCCTCATTATGAGGCATTGCAGGTTTCAAACAGTGAATCAGTAAGCCAGTACACTCGACTGTGGCTCAATAGCATGTACTACTGCATGCCAGATGGGAGTCTAATGGTCCATCCATTTTGTAAGGCAGTCTGCCACGCCCACCTCAAAACATGGAAATTGTATCATGGAGAGATGAGCCGAGACATTCAAGTGGAAGAATAATTAAGATTAATCCCAATGCCAATGTCAACATCAGTGAGGTTGAAAATGTGTACTCATGAATATTGACAGATCACAGCCTTTTAACATCATTTGGGACACATCTGAAGACTAGCTGAAGATTGGACAAAATCCAAATAGGGATTGTTTTTACCAACTTGCTCAGAGTTTTGAGTCTTGCACTCAAAAATCAATCACAAATTGAGTTGCAAGGAAAGCTTGCAGTGGTTTGAACCAATGTCTGGAGTGACTACAGTTGGCCAACATTATCTACCATCAAGTTGGCAAACATTAGTAACAATGATGTACTATTTATGTACAGATTTCATGTTTTGTTTGAACTGAAGCCCTGCAAGCTCAGGGACAAATATTCCTGTTGTCAACCAGTAGAAAGAGAGGTCGCTGCTGATGACATGAATTAATGAGTCTCCTGGGGCCCTCTGTCTTTTCTCTCACATCCATCTTGTACGTAACGCCAGAAACATAGTCCTCATGCCCTACAGTGAGTAAGTGCTACACGAGAGTGTGATTTTCATCATTCATGCACCAGTAAATTCCTGTCTCCTTAATGTATACACAGTTACAATAGGTAGCACTGCTCCTTCTCATGCTGTAGAAAGGGAACAGTTTAGAGTGAAGGATGTTTTTACAGGCTATAGTTTGTGCAGCTTGGAAAAGTACAATATTTGACCAAACTGAAAAACACTGAAATTGAAACTGGCAAATAGTGACTGATGTACTACCACCTAGTACTGGGGAGTGCACTGTGTGTTTTCCCCAGTATTTCTGTCTTTTCTCCCTGTAAAACAAGCTGTCTCAGCACATGCATGCAGTTATTAGAATTAAATTATATTTTTATGACCATGAAAAAATTGTTAGATTTAGTTTGAAAAAGTGAGAGTGTAAAACTTCAGCTCCCCACGCTTTCAATTGTTGATTCTCATTCCCTTGTACTTTATAGGCTCTTTCCTCATTAACTTAAGGCTCTCACGTTCCACTGTGATACCTATTCCAGTATTCCCACTGGCATCAAAAACAATTTTCAGAGACACATTTAGTTTTAATGGCATATTCTGTCATTGTAAAAGATGTTGAATGAATTAAGCAGGGGTGTGTAATCAGCATTTTTCATAGGGTTAGAATAGATCTTTTCTAACTAGTATTTATACTATATACCTTACTCATCAACATTCTTGTTCATTCAACATAAATGTTAATGTGTAAACTGATTTCCTACAGCAATCCAATCATATATGTCACCCCAATTTGTTTCATTCAGTTAATTTTAAAAACTAAAACACGTTTTTGGCCACTCTGTCGCTCCAGACCAACAGCTTGGATCGAATGAAAACTTATGGAATCATAACCAAAGAACATTATTGCACTGTGAAAGTCAGACAGAGCTTTTAGTCAATGCCCTCTACTCACTGAAGTTACTAAAAATATGAACTCACATGCTGGAGGGTACTAGAGAACTCAGTAGTGACAATTAATCACAGCTAAAGAACTAAAGACACCATCAAATCAAACTTCTGTGTCTTACATTAGCACAACAAGGTGGGTGGATCTCAAGGATTGCATATGTTGGGTGAATATATGGTCATATGCACTGGTCAGTGTGGTCTCTGTATGGCTTAGGGTCAATCCAAGCTAACAGTAGTTGGCAGTGGCAGTGAGAGGCACAGTGTGAGTGAAGCAGCTAATAATACTGGGCCTGATGCAGCTTGTATAATTGCCTGTCGCTAGCATCACTATTATCTCAATTCTCTCAGGACCAGTTAACACAGCAGCAGAGTGTCCTTCCAGCTTTCACATGGTCCAGTCTCAGTAGGCATGTTTTATTATGTTATCTCCCTGCTGCTGTTAATGCAGTGTCTGCAATTTTAAGTACATTTCCTCAACACCAGTGTCAGCGTAAGCTGATGGTTCAAATGTTCTACAATTTTTAACAAACAAGACTTAATGGGCCTTCCACTACAAGTTTTTTGGAATAAAGTCTCTTTAATACATCCATTTTCTGCCGATTATTCGGATCCAGGTTGTAATGGAAACAGGCTAAGCAAGGTAGTGCAGATGCCCCTCCTCCATTTTCCAGATTCTCCTGAGGTGTTCCCAAGCCAGATGAAATATATAAACTCTTCATCATGTTCTGGGTCCACACAAGGGTGTCCTACCAGTTCAGTGTAGTCAGAAAACCTCCAAAGGATGGCATCCCAACCATCTCAGCTGGCTCCTTTCAATGCAAAGGAGCTGTGGCTCTGCTCCCACCAGGTGGACCTCAAATGTGAAGAAGTGAAATTTGCCAGGTGATGGATGGAACATAGAATGACTAATAAATCAAAAACAAGTCAGCCACAACTTTTTTTTGACTCTGATGTCGTTCTGACTGACTTTGTCACAATGATTAAGGGTAGCCACTGAGAAGGAGCAGTTTTGCTGTGTGTTTCTGTGATATCAGTGAGTCACCATACAAATGACATGGCCAGGGTGATGATCAGACCAGTTACTGCCCATAATACTGGAGCCACAGCACTTAACTGATGTTGTGTGTAATGCAAATATCAATTATGCATTACAGCAGCTGCTCACTAATTTAGAAATGGTGTGACAATGTACATCTGAGCAAGAGTCACATCATCTGCAAAAAACAGCAGTTTTTCCCTGAATTTACCAAACTGATCAAGGTCATCATAAATATACAACTTTCTGCACTTTGCTCAAGACGGCAAGCATAAATTCAAATATTATATTCTCGTAGGACTGTAGTAGTGGAGGGTAGTGGGAGTCAAGAAGCAAATACTGATCAGTGTAAGTACCTTTTCTGTCAACTTAAACACCCAAGCTGCCATTCTCTCTGATGAATACTGCTCAGTCTTGTCTGACTTCTCATGTACCCTTTATGTAATTTTCCACTTACTTGACCTATTCTATGCAGACATGCAGTTTCTGGACTTTGATCTTGACCCAGGTGTCATCCACAAATCAGAGCTGTCCACTGTAAGGAACCGATGGCATTCAGGCAAAGGTTGACCAGAGTACATACATGTGCTGGTATCATAAGACAAAGTGTTTTTTTCTGTTACCAGTCTGACTGCCAAACTTTGCTAACAAAGGCCTCTGACTTTTTGATGTCATGTTGAGGAGTGATAATGAGAAGTCATCAGCTGAATGTCACAGAGCTTTTGCTGCTGACCATGAGCCTGAGAGGGCCTTTGTCCTTATGTATCTTAAAAGGTCCACAGAGATATGGGTTGGTTTCTCTGGGGTAAAGATTTAATCAGTGGCTATCTCCCTCTCCAACTGATGTCCATCTCCTATGACCTTTTTCTTGGGGCTGCTGGTAGGATCCCGCTTCAGTGTTTCATATGTTTCAGTATTGCTGAGAAGTGCTGAGTCTTAAGGTGGCAGTCTGTTAAATTAAAGCTCCCATTATCCACCTTGTTCTTCTCACAGGGCATGAAGGTGGAGGCCTGTAACACCTTTATCAGCTACCTGACATGTGTTCCAAAACCCATCCAACCAACCATCATGTGACATTAATGTATGATAAATCCAAACAGATATAAATGATACCGTTGCCTTTTGACTTTACATATCCGATGACCCAAATTATTAAAAGCCTTTACAGACATAAAAAAGAATGTCCGTCATCAGTCATAATATCAGCTATTTCTATCATTTAGCTCAACCAAACAAATCCTGCTTGAATGCTCTCCTTATGTTTAAAGCAGAGCTTTCTATTTAAAATGATGACTTATATTTTACTTAGAAGCCGACTTATCCTCCACAAAAGCATTTCTCTGGGTTATTCCCCAAAATTTCTTCTTTTTTCTCTCTATTGTGATAGACTGTAGAGTTCTCTCTCTCTCTCTCCCTCTCTCTTTTTCTCTTATCAGTCCATGTATCTCCCCGTGGGCACAGAAGGAAGCTTGATAAAACTTCACCAGGCAAAGAGACCAGTAATTGTTTATCGATTTATATCAATAAGCACAAAGCTCATCTGTGAACAACAACTTATTCCAATAAAGCCAAACAAAGAAAGCGGTGACTGGGGTGTTGATGACTCCATTAGTAATGCA
>BRZM01003374.1:9941-57961 GCA_033238685.1 Lates japonicus
GGGTGGGTACCTGCCAAAGAGTTAGATATAAAGATTTTGTATGGTTGATTTATGTTATTTACATGTGGCATGACATAGTCGCTGGCTTTCAAAAGCCACTTTGGTAATTTCAATGATTCTCTGTTTGAAACATTGTTCAAAGTTGTATCAGAAAAAGAAACAACAGGCACCTTGAGGCAGTGTTCTCAATTCTCTACCTCACCCATGAATCTGAGCAGGGACATTGGATGGATGGAGCAGAGCAACACATGCACCAGTTTCCTCTGGCATTGTGTCTCATTTTTTCAAAACACAAACATATATACTCAATAATTTTAAAAATGTCAATCATAAAATGTCTCCACTTGGAGCTTTAAGTCAGCAGCACATTCAGGAAGCCACTTTAGAAGTTTTGTTAAAGCTAAGACAAACTTTGATTATGTAATTTAAGCTCTGCATTCTAGTGACCTTTGGCCGACTGTCCTTTGGACACCGAGCACCTGGCTGCAAGCTGCCGACTCACCATTTAAGGCATGCCTTCCTTGTGGTCTTTTACAGACTGCTGTTCCTCTGCAGGAGCAGTAGCTATCGTGACAGGAATAAAGGGGACAGTCTACGGATAGCATGGAGAAAGAGTAAATAATCACTTTGCTTAGATTTTTGTTAGTTGGCTGTGTTCCCGTTTTGGCCCAAACCAGCTCTGAAGTGCAAGTCATTTGACAAAATTAGCCGAGATATGCTGCAGGATTATATTTTGATAAATCACAAGCTCAGAAATAGTGATCATACCACTTTTGATTGAGCGGGATATTGAAAGAAAGGAGGTGGTGATGGTGCTGAAGGGTTCATTAAAATAACTAACAGTAATGCATTCCTCTGGAACAGTCTGTGGAGGCTTATTTGTCCTAATATGGATGTTCAGAGTCTCCTCCTTTTGATCTAATGTGTGAATGAAAAGCATCAAAGAAACCAGAGGTGCTAGCTGGCTGTGTGTGTGTATTATGTGTGTGAGAAAGTGTGTGTATGTGAGAGAGTAATAGACAGATAATCTCATCGTAAAATTGTTTAACACTGACATCTGCAGCCCCTGATGGATGTACCTCTGCATGAATTGCCACTCTAACATTTAACCGTCACCAGTTACTATCGTTAAAATTAGTCTTCGTCCGCATGAATGTCATAACAACTATTTTGCTGGCAAGGTGCTGAAATAGGATGTGATCGAGCCAGAGCTGCCTGTGTTTCTCTGCATAATGAATGTAGTGTTAAGAGCCAAAGACGGCCTGTTTCCCTCTGTGAACAGAAAGTGTTCTCCATGTCACTTATTTACATTTATAATGATAAGTGAGTATTGCAACTTGTCTGCTGCAGGCGCTTCATAGACCAGACAGCCTCGATCTGGGGCATTTACTACCTGAGACATAGTGTACTGAAAATAACTACATTGCATTCATTTTGACCAAATGTACTCGCTCTGTGAGCATAGGGTGAACACAAGGCCCAGCTGGCACCCACCATTTGCAGAAACAACAGGGATTCTTAAAACCGGTTTTCCAATCTCCAGTTTTGTTGTTATCGGTGGGAAGCTGATGAGAGATTGTATCTTTGAATGAGCGATTAGTGACTCCTTACTTGTTGGCTGGGTAGATATTACCATCATTTGAGTTTCTACATTTCTGCTGGAGGATGATTTTACAAGATATTTCTGGTGGTGTTTTAATGATGGTGGTGGCCCCAATGTGGTCCTAATCTCCGGTAGGTATTAAATTGGGTTGAGATCTAAGGTGGCTTTAGGCCACTGTATATGATATACTTTGTATTTATACTCATCAAACTGTTTTTTACACTCAACAATTATAGCTTCCTTTAATTTGCAACCTTTAATTTGGAAGCCTCACAGCTCACATGTGCAACACATACTGTTGTGTGGAAGCGTGAATTTCTTTCTGAAGGGGACACAGTGTTTACTTGTAAAATTATTTTGTTGTGGCATTTCATATGATAAATTCACAAATTACACACATTCCCCTACCAATCTTTGACACCAGTGTCACTTAGATACCACTGTGGGAACTTTTGGAAATTCTGTTTTTCTTTTTCCTTTTCTCTCCTTGACTTTTTTAGGTTGGATTTTGTATTCCTTACCAGAATTGCATGCAACTTGTATAGACTATAAATTTTGTGGAAAGTTTTTTAGAATATTCGAGAACATTTTACAGACTTTGGTTTGTGGCTTTTTAAAGTGGGAGTTTGTACTGAGGGAAGTTGGACTCATGTCATCAAACGCAAAACTTCCAGCTTTGATAGAAGAGCGCACATGTCAAGTGTGATATTCCGCAGTTCATTCTTTTTGAGAGAGAATTTGGGGACAGAAGGTGGAGCACACTTATACTTACAGTAAGCATCTTGTTCCTAATTTACTTGAGCATACATTACAGACACATGACATGTTGTTGTATAGCAGCCTGGTAACTGGCTTAGACTGATCTGTATTACTGATTGCCTGGTGTACTGCTGCTGACTGACCAGGTGTCAGGGATAAGATCAGGTTCAGGATCAGTCGTTGGTGACAGGTTACCCGCCTCCTCACGCACCTGGTTTGGTTTCCTTTCCTGGATGTCTGAAGTTACCTAGTAGCAGGCAGAGGAAATAAAACAGTGCATTTTCCTCTCATAGTTTCCCCAGCTTCTTTGGGGTTTCAGAGCATCAGCAGGGGTGGGGAAAAACACATGGGGTGTTCATCAGAGCCCACCTCCCCCACTGCCTTGTGATGACTTCTCGCTAATTTTAAAGGGCTTGGTCTCGTATTTGCCAGTCTGGTTTTACCATCCTTTTGTTCAAATGCAAAAATCACCTCCACAAACGCGCCTGAACATACTTTGATGTGTACAATATATATTAATGATGATCTAAACCAATATATTATCTACTTCTCGACACATACTTCACTGCCTACCGGCCTGGGTCAGCAGTTTATTAGAAATCCTGAGACTCATCAGTCATTAGCGCCACATGATGTAATTCAGCTTTTAAGACCTTTCCTGGACTGCCCCTGCTGAAGGAATTGATCATGTATCATGCAGATTTATGGTTTTCCATATTGCATTTCATGGACATTGTGTTCTGATCACGTCCAGTTGTGTTGCTTTGATATCACAGCTGAAATAGCCAGACTAATGCCAGCAATAACCCAGGGAAGATTTAGGGATACTTGCTGGGAAAGCCATCAGTGTGTCTTTTCTGCAGAGGAAAGGCCTTAGAATAGCAGGCTTAAGATTCAGGAGGAAATATTTTCTGCTTTTAGCTCACTGTTAGTACAGCTCACAAAATTTTTCGGTGAGGAAGAAGTCAAGCTGTTGATATGGCTGATGGTGATGGGTAACAGGGGAAAACTTTAGAAAAACTGGTGACAGTGGGATTTCAAATTGTAGAATGATCTGCGCTGAGGGGAGAAAAACAGGGGCTTTCTGCTTCTTAAGAGAACAGAAATGAGAAATTTCTCACGTTTCAATATCATAGCAAACCAACTGCAGGTGTAATAGAAAACCTTAATAGCGGCTGCATTTCAGTTAGGAGGTGTACTAGTCACTGAAATGGAACAAACCATCATTAATTAATATTTCTAATCGCCTCTATTGTGCAGGGGGTTGAAATCTGTGCATTTTAAAGCCCGTTCTAAATCATCTCAATATTTTTAGATGTCAGAACAATCAAACCATAAGTGATTCACAGTTCAGAACTTTTCTTCCTTTGTGTTTTTCGCGGTATTGAGTGTTGGTCTCAAACACAATCAATGTAGGAGCGTGTAAGTGTGAAAAGCACCCTGGTCATGTTTATGTGCACATAGCGAGGGGTAACATGAGCCATAGTATGGCCTTTGCAGGCTGACTGGATTGTAAACAAACAAACGCTGGCCACCATTATACTTTCTTTGCCTGCTTTGAAAAACACTTAAAATGGCCAAACAAGAGTCTACAAAGATGCTCTGTGAAGAGGCTGTGCATTAGCACAGCTCTACTTTAAGCTTAATGCTAATGTTAGCGTGCTGATTTTAGCATTAAATTTCTTACTACCAATTCACCACTTTGATGTAACCATTTGCTTGTACTAATTATAATAATTATAATTATAATTTGCTACAATTAGCATTAAACACAAAGTGGGTCAATGAGATATGTTAAACCATACACAGTATTAGGCAAGTTGGATATTTGACCTGATATGGTGGTGCTACAAGGGAAATGGCAGTGAACTCTGCAGGACCATGAATGTCATACCCCGATTCCCATAAACCAATCCATCCAGCAGTTGTTGAGATATTTCGGTATGGACAAAGTGGTGGGCAGACCAACTGACAAGCGTTGTAGAAACACGCTTTGACACTGCATAAAAAATGCTGGTTAAGCCCGGCCAGAATGCCTAGCTTCATGTTTAAATCTCGCCATGGCAGCAGCTGAGGAAAACTCCTCTGACAGTGTTATCAAATAACAGGAACTCCTCAAACTTATTTGAACTATACTCGTATTCATGAACTTTGTTTGAAATTACACTATACGGTTTGATGGTTCCACATTCTGATCTATGAAAATACTGAGGCTGTGTCTCATTGAGTGTCCTCTTGTTGTTGGATGTTGTTGTTTTTTGTTATGGTACATATGCTGGCATGACTCACAGAGTTTCTGTTAGAAGGGCCCTGGCCCTGCAAGCTGGGCCAGTTTGCATGTGTGATGTGGGTGCCAGAACAATCTAATAAAGAAAAGCAACTGGAAAACCCATTTAACCCTGGCAGCTCACTCTTTTTAGATCCTTAAGTTCTTTATGAGTACTGGACATCTATTGCACTGATTGCTAGGCCCACTAGATTTACTCTTATAAGATGTTTCTATTATATACGATTAATTGACTTCTTATAACCTTGAAGTTTTTTTAGATGAGGCCATTTGTGAAGCATACTAAACTAAAAAACAAGGTTGCATAGAAGTGCTTTTTTTTATTGTAGACACATGATGGCGTGATTTTATTTTAAACATAAAGTATTTCTTCATCCATCAGAATGTTGCCAGCAAGCGTCATTGGGCGTTAGGTTAGTGTCACTTTATAATCATCGCCAAACTAGTTTAAAACATACAGATTTGAAAACCCCCAATTAGAATTTTTAGGAAGGCCTCTTGTCACCCATGCACTAAATCTGTCCCACCTAATCACAATCTTGTGGTGAACACTTGTTCTCTGCCTCCTTCCCTTGACAACTGTCTGCTCTTTATCATTTGTTTTCTTCTCTTAAAAAAACAAAAACTGAAATTCTGTTTTTTCCAACCTGCATGTATGTTTATCATTTTCTCCAAGACTTCCTTCTCTGCTTCTATTCTTCTGTGTCAGTTCTGGATGAGCCCTCCATCCACCCCTACGCTGAGAGTTGCTCCAAGGTGATCTACATTTGGTACCTTACACAGGCTGTGTATGATGAGTATTGACTTTCAGTGTGCTTATTCTCCAAGGACTTCCATAGGTAAAATAAGGTTAGCAACAGTCTTCCGCCTCATAAAAACCTCCACCAGTAAGTTTAAACTGCAGGGACTGATTTATGGATTTGTTTTGGGTGCAAACGAATTTTGCTTAGTGGTGGCGAGATGCAAGTCTGATGGAGAAACTAGTCTAGTTTCATTTTACACCAGCACAGGAATTATAAGTTGCCAAAAGCTCTGCTTTAATATTAACTGTTGTGATTCCCAAACATACTCTCCCAGTGATGTCAACATTGCCACTGTATGAATGGTGATGTCATCCTAAAGAAAGGTCGGGAGCACTACTCGCCAGGCGGCGTATAACAGAAGACTGTCTAAGGCCAGAGCGCGGTAGCATAGAGGCTAGACAGGTCCACACTTAAAACCCAATCACCCGAGCTGTCATCTCACCATGCTTGTTGCTCCAGGCTAGCTCAGTCTCAAAATAACTACAAAATATTCAAAAGAAATGGCTGTATTCGCAAAGATAACTTTCCCTGGAGCTCATCTCTCTGCCTCACTGCTCAGACAGGGGTGTGACCTAAACCCCATACTGACTGAGCTGCACTTGAGCAGGTCTGCAGCCTCATTGACCTACATATAGAGAACATTCGTAAAGCTTTGCAGGAATCAGCCACCTAATGTCCTTGCACTTGCTTTGAGTTGTCCTTTTAAATGGAATAATTTAAAACATGATTGTCATGAACCTGGAGTTCAGATTGTTTCTGTGTGCAAAATTACCTGATAACTACAGGATGTCAGGGGTTTTCAACCTGGCTGGCTTAAAAGTTGAGCAGATTATTTTCTCAATTTCTTTTGCACTTTAAAGTGACAATAAACGACTAAATCCTGGTTTTCTGGATTTATTTACGTTTACCTGTTACTTCTGTCACTGAACTCTAATGGCTTCACTTCAGTTTGTGCTTCTTTGGGTGGCTGTGTCAGCTACTATTCAAGCAGCACAGGCAGGCCTCAGTTCACTTTTGACCTATAGGCTGTCACAATACACACTCTTCAGCTCACTTACTGACTGTCGTCCCAAACCATTGGTTTAACACCACGTTCAATACTCCTGCCATATTTTGGGCGGCGTGCATGGGTAGAATGACAGTAGCTCTGCAGAGAATTACCTCTCACCAAGCGTCAGAGATATAGTATCGCCGTGCCTGCAGATAACGTTGTTGACAGACAACATAAATATATACAGAGTGGCTGCATGCTGTACAGCAGAAATATTCACGTATGTATTTGGCTTTTATTATTCTTTTTTACATAATACACTTCGTGGTTATATTTATCTGTGCAATAAGAGATAAACTATATATAAGTAAAATACATTTATAAACAAATTTACATAGTAATTAATTGGATAATCTATTTATTAAAAATGTCTCTATATTCAGACAGGCATAGAACTTTTGACAGCATATTTTTAAAATATATAAATATGCTTTGTTTTGGATGAGAGGATTTAGGTCTGTTTTAAATGTGAAATTAACTATCACAGACTTTATCACAGCACAGAAAAGACCTCAAATTAAAACCAAGAGACAAAGCCTGGCTTCTGCAAAATTCATTAGGGCTATTCCTGTGGTTTATGGTGATCATGTGACAGATCCTGTTGATGACAGCCTCTTTCCTACTGTGAGCCCCCACAGTGGTGGGATTGATTTAGGACTTCCTCCACACTCTTCTACTCCAGCCTTAGCAGCAACAATAAACTGGCTCCAGCCTGATGTTTCCTGTGTCTTACCCCTCAGGAGTAAGCGGAAGCTTAGTTTTAGTTTACGTGCCTATGATGGAACATCCTCTGGGTCTCGTAATGTCCTTGAATTAGAATTGTTTTGTGAGATGGCCTGCACCAGCATATAAGTTAGAACACTGCAGGAATAAATGTTTGTTTTACAGCATGTGGACACAGGGTTTCCTCAGGTTTTAATTACAAGGCTGTCTTCACTAAGACTGTTTATCATAGGTGAGAACCAAGGTCAGGCTGAGTGAAAGTTTACTTCAATGGCTGTCTTTAAGTAATGTTTGGTTCTATGTGGTATTAGATTCGACTATAGATTGCTGATGCAAAACACATTGTGTGGAGCACTGTTGTTCTACTTCTGAAAGAAGCAGTGATATAGGAATTTATAGGCGCATCTGTACAGCAGTATCAACTCTCTGCAATGAAGCAATAGTAACTACTAAAATTATTAACAAAATTGCATTTTTGCGGATTTTGTGTGATTTTTGGAATATTGTTTGTTGATAATACTAGCTGCATTGCTCTATGAATAGTAATGGTGCTTTGGTGATTTGCTGGCTTTCCTCTAGCACCACAATGATGATGGTTCCACATGCTGGGTTCATGAAATTTGTTGCCATTCATGTTCCTCTGAGGATAGACTGTAATAATTAGTACCTCTTGGCGCATCCATCAGGTCTGAATTTTAATGTATACCACTTGAAGTATTTGGTTTATGACCAAAATACCCGCCACCAGACTCAACACAACACCTCTGTTTTTATGTGAATCTTCCATATACGTTAAACTGAGATGAGTGGCGTCTCATCTTATAGATGATTCATATCTAAATCATGATTTATGTATCTGTATAATGTAAACCATTTAGTGTCTATTATACAGCGATGAAAAAAAGAACAAATATAGGGGTGATTGGTCTTGTTTACTGGTATAAATTAGAGGCCATTTGAATATGTTTTGTAACCACATAAGCGTGGCAACTATTACATCTAATTCACAAACCCTCTGCTGAACCTTTTTCACTCTCGAGCTCTGACACAATCTGGTAGTCAAATGCTTTGTAGACCTTCAGGAATTCCTTTATTGGTGCATATGGATCAGTTCCACGCAATGCAGGAAATAATAATCATAGCAGCACAAGGCAGCAATGCAAACTGTAATTTTGCTTGTTTTGTGCTTATCCGCTTAGTTTACTAGTAAAGATATAAAAGTATGGTTGGGGCTGAATTCGTGATAAGTCCTGAGCTTTAATTACTTTGTCTTGCAGACTAATAATTAGTTCCTGGATGTTTCCCTTGCCATCGGTCAGTGTCACTAATTGTTTGAATCAGATTTTCCTCTATTCTCTACTCTTATAACGTCTCTGTTGTACCAAAAGCATGATCATTTACACTTGATCTAGGCAGAGAATGATTGTCCGTGCTCTTTCACTGTTAGGAAGTCGCTTTTTCTCTGACCAGCAGCCAGAATTACAGGCAGGAAATTGAGAGCAGAATCGGTGCCAGAGGGTGTGTGTTTTGTAGCAAAGGGTGTTTTGTGGAGACAGCAAGTTGGATTGTGGATCCCGTACCCCGCTCGGCGCCATGAGGCCCACGCACAGGAAGCTTCTCCTGCTAAATACAGCTGACCCCCTCCTCTCTCCCTCTCCCTCCCCCTCCCTCTCTCCCTCCCCTCCCCTCCTCCATCTACAGGTCTGCACACTGAGAGCTGAACAGAGAACAGACAGTGAAAGTAGCCTCCTTTTTCGTCCCCTTCTGCTAATTCACCATCCCTCCATCCCTCCGCAGCTGCGAGTTTTAATGAGCTCTCAGTTTTCGGCTTTGTTGCAAGTCATTGTTTTGAGATCATATATTTCTCTCTGTAAATGTCCGTGACCGTGATCTAACCCCTCTCAATAATCACACAGACACAGCTTCACTCAAGACCCCCTGACCCTCTGTGGCAGAGACCCTGTAAAAAACGAGACATGGTCTGCGGTGTCGGAAACTGGATTTTTTACGACCTCCCTCTTCTTTCATGGGTTGCCATCGTAGTTACACCCTTTCTTTGCCTTTTTGGATCCAGAGCGAGGCTTGTTAATCAGCTTTTAACACACCGTACGAGACTTAGGAGGTGGGGAAATTAAGCTCTGAGCACATCTCTGTACCAACACCTTGGTTAATAATGTCCTCACTTTCCACAGTTGCTTATTTTTCTAATCTTAAAACCAGAACAGCCTGAGAAAGCAGCAGTAATCTCAGCAGAGTGCTGTCTAACTGGCTGCATGTCAATCTCCTCGCCTTTGAATCAATGAGAATACTGTGCATCAGCACTCTGCAACCACCAAGTAATTTGGTGGCATGAAATTTTGGATTTAGCATTGGACAAATGGAACCTTTTTTGGCTGATTCCAGGCAGTCGAGGGACCTGTTAGCAATAATTGCAGATCATTCAAGTCATTTACACTGAAACTACATCATAAAATGATTAGTTTAATCCCAGCTCAGTATCGCTTGGAATTATTTCCATACTTTATTGGACAATTCTGCACTTACACACTGTCCTGTTACACACCTGTTGTTACTGTTCAACTTTTTACCAATCGTCACCACAATTGTTCCTAAACTTTAAGTATTTTAATTGCCTGATCCTAACCATACCTTGATCGTAGTTTGTAGATCGTAGGTCGTAGTAGCCAGTGAACCAAAACAGCGAAGCTGCAAATCATAAAGCCAAAACAATGAGCTGAAAGATGCTAAAAGAGCTGAGTGGAACTGACGAGTTGGGTGATTTTCTGTGGGTTCATCTCTACGTGTGATCCCTTTCACATTACTCACAATCATTTGATCCATTGTTGATATATAAATATTGATTATAGCACCTGTAACTATGCTGTACTTGCCGTGCACTGATACTGTAGAACGTCTGCTCTTATTTATCTATTTATTTTGTATTTGATTGTAATGCTGGTTTTGCAGAGTATTCCAGTATTGATTAGAGATAGGATTGTTTAATCCAGGTATCTATGAAATGATCAGAAAGACTGACTGACTTTAGTACTGCAGTTTACTATATACTGTTAAATGACCTCTAATAGGAAATGTGTTTGTTTAGTACACAGGAGAACTGGCGAAAATACAGCTGTCCTGTGGCAAGCAATTACTTTAATTCATATTCACACCAAACTCCAAAATCAAAATAATGAAATTTTCAAATTAAAGAAGCAGGGTGCAGAAAATAGGCCACTGCTGTTTGTCCTCTTTTAACTTCCAGTCCTGTACAGTAGACCCAACAGCCTCAGTGGGACATGTAGCTGGCAGATTGTGGGGAGATCAATACGCTCTGCAGGAGGCCGCAAATGAAGGAGATAAGCAGAAGAGACTTTAGGATGAGATGGAAAAGATGATGTTGCAGCTGAAGACAGGGATAAGGAGGAAGTGGGAGGAAATTTCAGCTTGAAAGCACACCTCGTCCACAGACCACTTATGAATGAGTATGTCTAGAACTAGTGGTGAAATAAGCGATGGGGCTGTGTGATCCCTGCCAGAAAGACTTGATTGAAGTGACACAGGGGGATCAAAGTGAAGCAAACAGACACTCTGATGAGAGACCACAGCTTCTGTCTTGTCTAAATGGCTCAGGAGGTCTGATCTGAGCTCAGGGAGAGTTTGCTGTAAGATTCAACTCAGCCGCAAGTGGCTTGTCTTAATGTGATTAGGGCTCTTTGAACCCTAGCAGGGTACACAGGACCCCTCACTTATGTAACCTTCTCTGGTAAGCTTCCTATGAGGACCTGAAACTGGTTTCATTCTACACACTGGGGCTGGTGTAGCTTACAGTTTATGTTGGATAATCAGTGATAATGAGATGACTCATGGTCATTCATCGCTTAGAAGGTGTGTATTTATGTGATATGAAAATTTCTGCAGAGAGACAGAATGACAGGTGATACTTTCAGGTATTTTATTGCCACACGCTGATTAAATAAACCAAATGTACTGAGTATTAAGAGTCCTTCCAACTTTTATGAAATGCTATGGTGATATGACAACCAGGATTAGAGTTACAGAAGGATTTTTTTTTTTTTTTTTTTTTTTTTTAGCCTTTGAGTGAGCTAAAATGTGACTGATCAAAAGCGGCTTCTGCACAGTAACGAGAGGATGTCCCTGATAATTGGTGCATTCAGTGAATTTTCCACTGGGCATTCCTGGTTGTGGGCGTAATTGACCAGTGGCACAGCAGCGGAGCATTGATAACCAAACATGGACAGAGCGGGCTCAGCTGTTTAAGGTACTCATCTGCGCGGGTTGTGCTGCTGTGTATTAATGGGGCTTTGGAGTGCTCCTGAGCTCTGCGGACTCCTTATCCCCATCACTGTTGTGTAAAGAGAGGGAGTCTAATCCTATCTGGCCTGCAAATCCTCCTCTGGGGCCCAGACTGTGTGGAAACAGGCAAACCGATGCACAGGCGCCTGACTGGCCCTCTCTCTGTCTTTTGTACACTTAGTTGCACATGCAGGGACACACACACACACACACACACACCTAGCTCTGGATAGCTGCCAATGGCGCTGCAGTCACAGGTGAGCGCTGTAGTTTGCTGCAAACAAAGAAAGGGATCGTCAGGATACTTTCCTCGTCACATACACTGTGGTGGAAAGTGTTGCCTCTTGTGTTTGTGTGTGTGTGTGTAAGCACAAGGGAAAATTCATGCATTAGGGGGTTATGAATAGAAATGTACATCAACAAAGTCAAGGCTATGAATCTGTCATTTCACACTACATTTCCCATCACTGAATAAAGAGGCCGAGGTGAAGTGAGAATATGTGTCCTGCTTTCAACTCTCTAACTGGTGCTCTTTTACAGCAAGACGGTTTTCCAGTTGATTATTACACTGCGGCCAGGCAAACCTGACCAAATGAAAATAGTGACCTCCCCTCATCTCCTGTTCACGAGCCGGAGAGAACAGTTCTCTAATTGTTGCTTTGCTGCTCTGCTCTCCTTTGCCAGCCAGCTACATTATCCCTAAATGACAAACACACAGTGTTATTTCGGGTGATCCGCAGAACTGCAGGAGTCAGTAGGACTCCGCATTAAAACACACACAAATGATAGTCTGCCAGGTTTGGTACACAAATCATCCACTAGAAATAAGCAGTGTGCATCCAAAGTGTCCTTGTGTTCAGACAAAATTGCGTCCGTATTTTACAAATAAAACAGGAGGGGAAAAAATCTATGTTTTGAGTAGAAATTGCAGGTTATCATGTGTGACTGGTTTTGTTCTGTTTATTTTAGTCTCTCTTATGTTTGTTTTTAAAAGATAGCTCGTTTATTTTTAACTGCCGCATCATCTGATCCACTTTTCTCAGTTGGTTTCAGTTCTCAGGAATTGTTGTTCTCTAATATGATCCAATAGAGCAAAGGGAAACTCAAACAGTTAAACCCAGTGGCAGCCAAAATATTCCCTGTGCAAACTGAGTTAGTTTCATCACAAAAGCCTCTAAATATTGTTATTTTATAGGCTTCAAGGACCAGGAAAACCACTGACAATAGGCTAATGGATTCCTCTGTACAAAATATTAGATCGATTACTTACCCTGTCTTCATTTGGCTGACAAATGATCACAGCCAGAATACTGTATCATGTTGCTTTTGTGACCCACGCCTGCTGAACCCCTGCCAAAACACAACTCAGGTGTAAAAAGAAAACTTTTTTTTTTTTTAACCTTTGGCCAGAGCCAGGTTAGCAGTTCCTAGTCTTAATGCTACACTATGCTAACAGAAGAAAGCAAATAATGATATTTTCTTAACTGTCAGACTATTCCATTAAAGATTTTTTGCCTGTTTTCTTTTTTACATAAAATATAAAGCTGTGATAATCAATGATAAAACAGCTTATATATGTCTATCAGCTGAATATGTCATCTCTTTGCTAAGACATGTCATCAACAGACGAAATCATTCCATCACATCTCAGTTAATCTGCATTTTTATTAATCCCAAATCACTGCCCTGAATTGGAATTATTTCTTGCCGATTAGCACCCTTCTTTATTCCTCTGAGGCTTATACTCTTATAGTCGATCTATCGCAGCTCTGCAGGCCCATAAATTGTGGCTAAAGAGGGTAGACAAACACAGTGGGCTGGTGGTGTGGGAATCAGGCGTTTTAATCCTTTGTCATTATCTGGCAGGCTCTGCCAGCAGACATCTGCTTGTGAATGCAGTTTCAGGGGGACATAGAGAAAACCAGCGTTGCGTAGGTTAGAGGGGAAGAGACACACCCTGGTCCCTTTATGTCGCTTACATGCACTTCATTAGGGTCTGGGTGTTCCTCCTAACAATGGAGAACAGGCCCTGTTGCTGATAGCTTTATCTCAGGGTGGCTACACAGGCGCCAGAATCTAACCAGAAATGGTCCATCCCATCGCCAGCTGCAGTAAAAAAAAACAAAAAAAAACATCCTGTATCCTGCTGTGATACGGGCAGCAAGACTGATGAGTCAGGTTAATGAAGGTGAAATGATGAGTCATGCTTGAAAACAAGAGTACAGCGAGTGCCAGAGCAGTGAAGTGAAACCGATCACGCCACACAGGAAACTCTTTTGTTTGACGGCACCTGCCTGAGCAGTTTGACATTTCAATATGTAACTCAGGTCCGGCAGGTCAATTTCCGAAAGCAGGGGAAAAATAATCTTGTCCACGAGGCGTACTTGACAAAAACAAAAACGACAAAACAATAGTGGTTGAGTTAAAAAAAAAAAAAAAAAAAAAAAAAAAAGGAAAAACAGGGAAAGCTGATTCTGCTTGTTTCTTAAAAAGGACCATTGGAAAGGCAATGTGGCAAACAGAGGAAAACAGAATCGGTGGAAAGGATACTAATCTAGACCTAATCCCCTCAGCATCTGTCACTGATGCATTAATCAGACAGAAAGGAAACATGTTATTCTGTAATGCCTCCTCTTATCTAAAGCCTCTGTTGTTGAATTTTGCAGAGTGGACACGGGTCACAAGTCCCTTTCTTCTAGAAACACCCAAAATTTCTGCCTTGTTAAACAATTTTACATCGAACAGATTAAACCAGATGAGAATATTTAGCTGAATGTGGTTATAACTACACTCTGAATTAAAGGTTCATGTATAAACAGTTTGTAAAGGATTTCCAAACTGCTTGTAATTAGACTCTTAAAGATTTACAGGCTGCATGTTTCATGTTTGTATTCTCTTATTTAATCCACTACGTCTGCCATGCTGCTACCACTACACCCTGGTTATTTGCTTATGTAGGTGAAGTAGACACATATTTGCTTATGAGGTATCAGAATTCATCAACATCTTGTATTGCTTTCTATTTACACCTGCAATCAAAGTCCTGCTCTATTGAGGTATTAACTGCAGGAAGCTATAAATAAATAGAAACTGTTTTTTAAAGTAGTTTAGTTAATTAGAGTACCAGAGCTCCATTAGCACATTGATGTAGATCAGTCAGCTCTTGATTTGCCTGCCATTACACCTATTCTCACCAAACAAACACTTGTCACCAGTTGTATCACAGTCGTTACCACAAACGACCCTGTACCGCTGATACCACTGCTGATAGACTCACGGCTGACTGCCCCGTGCGTAGGGATCCACTGTGTTGTGAGATGGAGGTAGTGTATTGTTTAGATGATTAACAGCACTTGGAGGTGCGACATCCCGGTCACTGATGGTCTCCTCACTCTGCATTTAATCATCATGAAACACATGCTGTCGCTCCATGTCCCTGAGCCCCATCAGTTAGAGAGGGGTTTATGTTGAGCCAATCCCAGCAGGGCTTTCACCACTGGGGTGGGAGGAGGGTGAGTGTAGGGTGAAACAGGCCTGAAGGCTCTGTATACATGCGAGGAGTGTGCCGGGTACAGTGTGATGTCATGTCAGGAGTGAGCTGATTAAAGTAGCCACAATGTGCATCAAATCTCAAACACATCATGGGATCTGCTGCCTTAATCTCTCCACAAAGGCTCAGCTTTTCCATGAACAAAAAAAAAAAACAACAACAAGCAGCCAGACTTCTAAAAACATAAAATGTGTTTACATAGACTGAGGTCAGCTGCTTGTCACTGATTGGATTGACTTTGTTGTGTGTATTTAATCTAGTACAGTTCCAGCTAAGACAGAAGTATTTACAGCATTGATGGGCATTTAGCTCTAAAGTGTCAAGCCTTCATTTCGCATTTTTACCTCACCGCTCTCAGGATTTTAGATAAAAACTAATCTGCTTTATCACCAGAAACACATTGATTACGCAATAACACATAATTAGGATAATGATTCACTCTGCCGCTCTTGACAGTTAACGCCTGCGTTCAGACAGGAAACAAATGGCTCCTTTATAGTATGGCTTTATTCTTCAGTTTCATCTTTGCATATCTACATCAGTCTCATTAAGATCAGACATCTCTATTACAAGCAACACAGCAGCAGCACATTTGACATCAGACAGAAAACATTAAACAACATTACACAATAAATGATACATAATAGAAATAAGGAAAAAGGGAAAAAAAGAACTTACTTGCATCTGCCGTCTCTTTAGTTTCAGTTTATTTACTAGCACATGCATGCACAAAAACGCATTATACATGAGCTCTTGATTAATGGAGTCCTGCGTCTGCACGTGACGCGCAACTCCCTCTCCATTTCACCCGCACAACCTTCCTCATGGTACACAAATATTGCTCATTACATGAGGGTTTATGTGCTCGATATAGCCATTGACCCTCAGTCCGCCTCTGGCTCCTGCCTTTCCCTCCCTCTTCCTCATCTCCTCCCTGTCGATGGCTAGTTACCGATGGGGCAGTAAATTGTAGTGGCTCGGCTGGGATTAGGTGTGAGAGGAGGGTGGGGTGGGGGGTGGGAGGTTGTCTGAGAGGCAGAGTAAAGGAGGATGCACACACACACATACCCTCACAGATGATTGTCTCTTCGTATGCCAGACAACTCCACATTTTACTACTCCTCCCCCTCCTCTACCTGCAGATTGCGCCATCAATCAATCCAGTTTCCTGTTTTTACTTTTTTATGCACAGGTTCAAGTGCACGTCCAGCATGCATCACATTTTAATGCTGAAAGGAGCAACTTCTGCATCTGTTCAGGCAGCAAACAGTGGTTAATGGGTGGTTAAGAAGTGAATGTGTGGACTTGTTGATGAGAGTGTGATTCGTTTTTTAAATTTCTTTCATAGTAGACATGTTAAACATAATAAATAAATGACACCTTTTTCCAAATGCAAATTTTAGAAATGTGCAATCAGTTTGCCCAGTGATATAATTTGCAAGATCTTTCTCTTTAAAACTGCACTTGGGGAGGGGGTGTTGAGGTTGATATCATTATTTTTTGCAGTGCATGTTGGGGGTAAGAGGAGCCTGTAGTCTTAATATAGGGGATGACCTCAGCAGTGTCCTTTCCTCAGCTCCTACTATAGACGGACTGTGCACACATGGACTCACGCTCAAGGCAGCTGATGGAAATAGAATTGCTGCAGGGATTTCTCCACCAAATGACCTGGAAAACATTGCCTGCTTGACTTGTGGGATAATATGTGTATCTCCTGCATGTCTTTGCACTGATATCTAATTTCTAAAGACACCAACAGTCATCTTTAGCTATTTGCCCGCTTGCTTAATTAAATCAGATACTGTTTTTTTTGGTTTGGTTTTTTTTTTTGTTTTTTTTTTTTTTGCACCATAAGGAAGAATATGAAATAAGCATTCTGTGTTGTGTTGTAGTAACAAATTCACTCTATGACTAAATGCTAAACCAATTCAAGACTGCTCTCTTGGTGTGACTCCAAACTATTTGGCATTCCTTTCTCAGTTCTCTCTGCTGAGCGCTGCCAAAACATTTTAGAAATAATTACATGTACTTCTGTGAATACGCTCAGGAATCTCCTTCGCGCTCACTCCCTCTTTTCTCTCTTTCTCTCACGTGCACAAGCGGATATGCAAGCATTCATTGCGTTTGTGTGTTTGCATGTGCAAGTGTATGCAGTGGAGTCAGCGTGTGGGGTCTTTGTGTCCAGGAGTGAGAGACCTGCTCCAGTGATTAATGGGGTTCCTGTGTGAGGCACCGCAAGGCGCCGTACACAATCACTGGGCCAGACCGCAGTCCCGCCAGGCTTGTCCTTCACATGAGGAGAAGAGAAAGGCGGGAAGGAGGGAGGGTAGAGGGGAAAATATTCCCTTGCTGTCCTCTACTCTCTCTTTCCTCCCCTCTGCCCATCCATCCTGCTTTTCCCTCCCAAAACTATCTACTTTTACAACTACTCCCACCCTTTTCTCCCTCCTCTCCCTTTCCGTTGGCCCCTGTCCTCTGTTCAACTCAAACTGTGGCATGTCCACATGCACATGTACTCTTACACATGCATCTGAAGAATGCTTTAAAAAAAACACACACACACACAAACACACAGGAAGGAGGAAAAAGCAGAAGTGCAGTGAGAGAAAAAGATAAAGTGAAGTGTCGGCGCAACACCAGCAGAGCTTTGAAGAAAAAGCTGGGGTGGAGGGTGAGGAGCCTGCTGTGAATCCCACTCCCTCCCCACCCCCCAGCCTCCCCTTCCCTGCGGTTCGGGTATGCGGCCCCTCTTCTCAGTGTTAAACAAGCCTTTTAAATAGGCTTTAACCTGGGCCCACCCTCAATGGGGCCATTGTGGGAATGGATGTGTGGACAGTAGTGCTCGGTAAACACTGCTACTTGTCCCTTTCTCACATTCGGAGGCCATCCTGCGCTGGCTAGCCTGTAGGTTGAAGCTGTAGTTTATGTGCGGGGTGTGTGTGTGTGTACTGGGGGAAGTGTGTGTCTGTCAGAGTGTGAGAAACGGAGGCAGAAAAGCAGAAACTGACTGATAGAGATAGAAAAATTTAAAGTGTTGGGGAAAGTATTGTAAAGCAAGCAAAATTAAGGACATGTAACTGATTAAATTAAATCTTCAATTCTTATACAACGCTGTACCAAGTCCAGTAGACTTCTCAGACTGTCAGTCAATAAATTTGAACGACTGTCTCCAGGGGTCTGTGACCACTTTTCCCTGTCTTGACATCCACCCAGTCGTCTTTTTTGTTAACACTAAGCGACAGTGGACTTATTTAGTTAACCCACGTCAGTCCGGGGCTGGATTTCATTATCTCCCCTCTCCCAGGGTCTCTAATTGGGCCTCACTGTTGCCGGCCTGGCACCTGCAGTTGGCCCACATGTCACTGTAGCCGTGGTAACAGCAGCATGCTGTGATGCTGATTCTCCGAGCCTCAGTGACTGCACGTCCCCCAGCCACCCCCACCTGCTCCTCCCCTACTGCTCCCCCATTACCAGTGCCGAATTGTCCTCCATCCCCCCAAGTGAAAAAATCCCACTCATTAGACATTACGTGGTGGTTTTGTTTGACGACAACCAGCTACTGCAGGCCCGAAAGATGGGATTTAGTTAACTAACTGCAGCACAGAAATGTTTTGATGGACATGATGCACACATGACTTTGACTGTATGTGTACAGGAACACAAATAATTGGATTACATAACCAGAATAAGTCAAATTATTGAATTGACAGGGGTCACAGTAATCCCTGTAAACAATAGTTTCCCAAGTACATCTAGTTGTTTGACCATGTTAATGTGTTGTGTTAAAGCCCAAAAGGAAAGTGGGGAAACTTTTTGTTGCTGTTTTTTTCTTTTGCTTTCCAACAACTGATATCTGGGGAAACATTTCTCTTGCCAAAGTTAGAAGCAAAGATTGATACCACTTTCATATCTATCCATTAAATATGAAGATACAGCCAGGAGCCATTCAGAAATTAGCATAGCTTAGCATAAAGACTGGAAACTGGGGGAAAACTGGCTCCACCAAAGTGAGCTCTAAAGGAGCTGGTAGGTAGATTTTGTCACATTTGGACAGCGATAGTCAGCTTTTTCAGCTATTCTTGCTAAGCTAAGTAGGCTGCTAGCTATTTAGTGCATAGACATGAGAGTGATATTCATTTTCTTATCTAATACATGGCAAGAAAGCAAATGAACATATTTCCTACAATGTCAAAATATTTCTTTTAAGGAGCTATTTGTAAGTTTTGCTATCGCTACATAGCCAGCATTGGCAGTAACAGCTGTTTTCTTACTCGTCTAGAAAAAATGTTGTTCATTATTAAATCCCATTTCTTACTCACCCAGATGTATCTCAAGTGGTGGAAAGCAACGGCAGTGTTAACTCCTGTTTTGTTTCTAGTTCTATCACTTCTTTTCTCTTTCTGAAATTAGCATGCTAACCAGCTAGCACAGGCCCGGCTGGCCCGCCTTGTCTCTTTCCAATAGCCACTTGTTGTAGCGTCCAGACCACCCTGAAGAGGTAGTGCTGCTCAGAGGGCGTATTCTAACCTCTTGTATTGTAAAGGCAATGATGTTGAAGCTCTTGGCAAGTGACCATCATCACCACCTGCTGCTACGTTTGGTGGGAGAGAAAACTCACAAATATCCCCTTTAACACAGGCTCAGTTAGGTGTAATATGAAAGCTGTTTTGCTCTCACCTCAGCACGCCTCAGTATAGCCTTAAATATATACTTTGCATGCAATTTGTTAATGACGTTAATGGCATGTGCACAAAGTCAAAAATACAAAAAGACAGAGTAATTTGAAATACCACTGACTGACTCAGCAACTCAGGTTACTGTAATGTTCTCTAACTAACTCTCAAGTTTCTGTTTCAGTAGAAAAGTGAGTGAGCTGTTGACACTTGACTCATATTTCCTCTAATTCCTTGACAACATGATCAGTAATTTCAGCGGGCTGACTTGGTTTTTCCCAGCAGCTCTCTGTTTTGATGCTGTGATATACAGCACGCTTTGAAATTGTTACACAGACAATGAGAACGAAAAAAGGAGGAAGTGCTCAGTTTGTGACGGGAAACATGGCAGTGTGTGGTTTCCTTCTCCTTGTGTCAATGAGAGTGTGACGTTGCAAGGGACTTCCATTGCATTCAGACAGACTCTCACCTTCTGTTGCAGAGAAACAGCTTCGTAATTTTTTGGTCAAAGCCAGTCTGTTTCTGTGAAGCATGTTGCTGATAAGCAAGTTTGAAGGTACGAGAGCAAACAAAGAGAAATTATCACTGCTGCGATATGCTAATAACTGGTTTGAGTAACTGTGCAATAAAACTAGTCAAAACTTGCTAAAGGTTGGAGTTTAACAGTTTTATATGATTTTACATCTGATTTAAATGCTGTACATGTCAAATCATAGCATGTGTTTGACTTAATTATCAGCTCTGTATCAGTATGAGAGGAGTTGCTTCCTGTGCTTGAGAAGCCTCTGCCTCTTCTTTGAAAGCACATGTGCTGCATGTAAACATTTCAGTGAGGAAGTACTGCAGTCAGAGGGAAAATAAGCTGATGAGGGGTTTCGCTTTTGTTGTCTGGCGCTCAACTGAGCTAATATCTCTGTGCACACTCCTACACTACATCTTTTAGAACTGTTATGTAGCCATAAAGACCTGGTTGCCATGTATTGATTTCTGGGCAGTGCAGGGGGCCATCAAGAGCTGTAAATTCTGGGAGACATGCGTCCCAACAACACTGCTGCACTGAGCGCTGACAGTGGTTTCGCAGCAATTGAGGAGAGTGTGATGGCAGCTTAGAGGTCTACAGTGATCACAGCGTCTTTGTGATGAAGTGGCCGAGCTGCAGGGCCAATTGCAGGGTCCGGTGTGGAAGTGAGGTTTAGCTCAGTCATGTGAAAAAATGGGCCTGAGTATTGGTGAGTGAGGGGATTGGACGGGCAATATGTTCCCAGCAGGGGACCCCTTCACTAATACCCATGTCACTCATCATTAACCCTTTCAGCACCAGATTTACACACCTTGTTTTTTCACTTTCTGTTTTGTAAAATGGCTTCCTCTGAGCGTTATTTCTGTGAAGTGAGAGACTGGTGATATCTTACCTCCGCTTCACAGAGCAAAACACTGCAATAACAGATTTGTTTTATTAATATTCTAAGGTGCTAGTACCATCTGTCTCCTGTCAGGTTTGAAACCAAGATTACCTGATCTACAAAATATACCCCCTTATGTCATCGGAAAAATAAGTAAAATATTAACATTAAGAAATACGACGGTTTTTGTTTTGTTTTTACCAAGCAGCTGTCTGATTTGTCAGTCAATGGAAAATTAATCAAAGAGCTGTATGTTCATTATAACTTTTGAAGCACAAATGCAAAAACACTAGCTTTTATTATAGCTTCAGTTATGAGGATTTACATTGCTTTCTTCTCTAGGGCTGCAGCTACAATTATTTTTACCACACAAACCAGTTAATTGTGATCAAAAATTAAGAGCAGGCAAAATAATGCAGATTAATTCTGTTTGTATTGACTAACTGATTAATCAGATCATTTCAGCACTATTTTCTCTGTGTTGTGGATAGTAAATTAGTCCCTTTGGGTTATAAATTGTTGGTTCTCAGTTTGACATTTTTAGAAACCAAAGTTTATTAGTTAATTGAGAAATAAAATCAGTAGGATGAACTGATAAGGAAGTTTACCGTTACCTCGCAGCCCTACTTAAAAAAAAAATCTAATTATCTATAAAATAAAGGTAGCCTAATCCTCATGATGCCTTAAGGAGTGAGGTCACTTTCAATATCCCAAAATAGATTTTTTTGTCGACTGGTGGAGAGTGAGGTAATGCTTAGTGGGTCTTGATATGATCTGACCATAATTCAATACAAAAAAAATGGGAGCAACAATAAGTAAGTAAATGTATGTGAGGGTTCTTTGCAACCAACATTTTTTTTCTTAATGTAACACAGCTGATTTTGCTTGCAAACTCACAGCACAATGCTTCTGTGTTCAGCAGAAATTAAGAGACCGTGTCTGCGCTATTTTTGACGAGGAAATCGAGCGCCATAGTTGGAAAATGGCCTGTGTTGAGCCCATCTGTCCCTGTTTTACCTGACATACTATACTGGTGATTCCTCACGTGTGTCTCCTCTCCCATCACTGCACATCATTTCCTGTCCTCCACACTTCCATCTCAGTGGGTGGGGGAAACAATAAATCAAATTAAAAGTTCTCTCCTCGAGGCATTAACTTCCACAAGGGAACTAATGGAATCTGGTTATGATTTATCCCTCTTCCTGTTTCTTGTCTAGCCGCTGTACCGCATGCGATACTATGCTCCACAGTAGGGTGGAGTTTAACGCAGAGGTCTTAATAGATTTAATAGAGTTGGTACACCATCCACATCCACAAGTTTATTAGTCTGTTTAATAAACTTAATGAACTTACACGTAAAACAACCACTGTTACAGTAGTTGTGGTTTTCAAAGGCAGCTTTACAGGCCTCAAGTTGGATTTAAGTGCTGTTTACTGGTCTCTAAGCAATCTTCCAGATATCAAAAGCTCTGTATCAAGACATAGAAATGCTCTGTGACGATCATTCCTTGATGCATGCGTCTGATTTCCTGATACAGAAATTGTAATGCTTTAAATCATCCTTATCTGTCTTCAGAGATCAGGCAGATTACTTCCAAATGAATTTAGGTGTAGGTTTCCCCTTTAGTCGCTTCCAAGTTTGTTTGGTTTTTTTTAAAAAAGAAAGATTTTCTCCACAGATACATTATGTACTGTATTCTGCATCTGTTTGTTCTGAGGCATGATTGAGGCTCTGTTGTGCTATTATGGAATGAAATTACACAAATCCACTTTTTTACGTCTTGTACATCACTGCTCTTCAGCCTGACACATCTGGTACTTTTTGGAAAATGTTCAATTCACCCTAGGGCATGAGTATGAGCATGGAACAACTGTATCTTCTATTTTTCACATTTTGTTAGAAAATATACAAATTTATGTGAGAAATGTACAAGACAGTGAGAGGGATTATTGTTCAATGTAAGATACAATAAGGGAATGTAAGATTAAACCCGAGTTGCATGAGGCAGCATTAACTGAAACATGAAATATAGCAGCTTTTTGTCAAAATAGCTTTTCATAAGGGCTGGATAGCATTCAAATGATTAACAGAACAACACGCCTGGGTAGCAGGGATTTTTTTAGAAGATTGAAACAGAGTAAGTGCTGAGAGACCAGCGTGGTTATTTGGCTCACAGTCTGGATAGGCTGATCACTTTGGGATTAGACATGATGAGACAATCGGCCCAAGAGACTCTGATTTTGGAACGAATGGTTGGACTCGGGCGAGCGACAGCTGCTGGGAGGAGAGTCCTGGAAGCAGATCCTGGAATAATGGACTTGCTGGAGGGTGGAGAGGTTGTAAGAATGATAGGCTTGGGAGAGCTGTTGGCAACTGAGACAGGGATACCTCGCTGGTAGGCAGTGATGACAGTGCTAGTATAGAGGTAGAGGCCAGTAGAGAGAAGAGAAAGTAGGTATTTGGAAGGCTGAGTGTGTTTGGATACCATTTCAGGTTGTTGAATTTCTGATGTCTGATAGCTACTGAGGCAGTCATCAAGCTGGGTGTGAGGATGAGGGAGAGAGGACTGTGTGCAGTTTTATGAAGGCAGTGATACATCCCCAATGAAAGTTGGGAGTAAATTTGAGCCAGCCAGACAATGACGTGTAGTCCAGACTGTCACTTGAAGACTTGTAATCTTGGAAGATAGAAGTATGCCTGGAGATCTTGAGAGAGACTGATTAGGCTGGAAAAGAGAAAGCAGTAGAGTTCTGTATGCAGGGAGCTAAAAGTGAGGTCCATCAAAGCTGATGATGTAGACTGAGGAGATGACCTCCTTGATGTTGGAGATGACAATAGCTGATTTAGCTCTATGTTGTGATGATAGATAGCGAGGCCTTTTATGATTTCCTGAGCAGATGGCAAGAAATCAAAAGCTTTAGAATCAGGAAAATTAGGTCTGACAGGTCAGAGATAAGTCTGTCTACTGTGTACAGACTTCAGCTCTGAGTGTTTCTGCCAAGGTTGGTTTGATACAAAACAATGCTGCTGAAAGAGGCAGACTGTAAGTGGGAGTTCTATCTGCTAAGTGTGTACTCGAAATTGAACACAGGTGAGCTGTCTAGTAATAAAAGATAAAGGTGCAGCACAGATGAATTTGCTTTTGATTTCAATATATGTAAGTGAGAAGTGCATTTGCTTCTGCTTGCAAATGTTGCCTCATGCGTGCCTGCACTTTAACCTGACTGACTTCTGACTTGCAAAATAGTGAAAGTGCAAAATTGAGAGGGACAATTGGATTAACCTCTCTTATGCAAGTTATTGATTGGAGGTTTTTTGACTTACTTTTGCTTGTATAACTGCATGTTGAAACAAAACTGAATGGGGACGATGGTACAAGGCTAGAAAAGAGTGCAAGAGCAGGAACAAATGGTAAAGGAAAAGTAGTGTTAGAAAAATGTTGGATAATTATCAACAATTATCTATAGTCAGCTGACCAGCCATGCTGGGTTCTGCAGGTTATACTGCACTGCAACTCCTTCCTTTCAAGAAGGAGAAGGAAGGAGAAGAATGCATATAAATATAACTGTACAAATTAGGGGGTTCATTCTTCTGTTTATTCCTGAATGTTAACTAACATTACACCTTTTAAAAGACATTAATTGGTTCAACCAACTACATGATTCATGATTCAGTTTGTGATTTAAGCCATAAACAAAACCCTCACTTAAGAAAATGTAGAGGTGAAAAAATGTGGACATGAACTCATTTAATTCCAGATATACTTCCATGCTCCTTATAGTGAAAGCCAGCTATTCACAGTGAACACACAGCCACTCTGTAGGTGCTACGAGCTAAGTAAGTTATTTTAATGATGAGCATGCCAGCGAGACAAAGACCGACTTGAAGACTGAGTAGAAAAGATGGTACATTATGCTACACCCAAGACACTTCCACCCACCCTGCGTTGCATTCTCGTTCAACATCATCATCATGGAGGCAAATCCATTTTGGCCTGTCAGCTACAACTCATTAACTTGCCATGCCAGTTCCCATCTCGTTACTGTGCCGTCTGCTGGATTTTATTGAATTTCACCCCTCATTTCCCTGAGTTGTCACTGTGTCCATCTTGTTCTTTTTTACAGTGAAAATGCTATTGGACATGCATCCTACAACTTCAAATAGTTTGGGATATAAAACATGGCTGTATCTTGAAGAAGAAAAACAACAACTGAGAATAAAAGACAGTGCTTAGAAACTAATATGTATCTAACTGTTTGACTGAAACAATAAAGTCAGCTGATAAGTAACGTTTTTTTTTTGCTTATCAGCTGACTTTGTGCCCCGTCATGTCAGAAACATGTTGGTTTAACCTCAGTTAAGCTCTCAGATCAGGAGTGTTGGCTGATTTGGTCCGGTGAATCAGAACTGTGATAAGATCAACAGTGATTACTTTGACAGTAAGAAAGCACCCTCAGAGTGATTGATACTGATGGGATACAACAAGTAATTGGTAAAACTCCTCAAAAGGAAAGAAAAAAGCCTGTTGCAACAGGCACATTCCACCAGCTCCATTTATCATAATTTACATAGGATGGAGACAGAGATAAAGTCTGCTTGAGGCGACTGATATTTGTTTTTTATCTACATCTAGTTTCCTGCAATCTTACTGTCACTGTGAATCACATGACGAATTTCCATACAGCTCCTGCACGGGAATTTTGTCAGGTAAACAGGGTCTCTCCATGTGGCTTTTCCCCCCGTATTGGCTCAAGGTCACTCAATAGCTGACAATGCTCAATGCAGTTGATGGCAATATATATATTCTGTAGGCGTTCCCAGCTTTAAGGAGATCATGTCAGTGTCAATTCTGAATGCTCATGATTGTCGATTGAGCCTTCATTGTTAAAGGTCAGGGTCACCTGTCTGTCACCCGAGCTGATGTCAATCACAGGTTGACCTCTCTGACTAGTCGAGAGTAATGGAGAAGATGGGAATTTTGTGCTGTTGCTGCAAACTCTTTGGACAAGTCAAAACACACAGTGACTATTATTGGTGTGAATGGCTTTACAATAAAAAGCAGGATGAGTGCGCAAAAGAAGAAGAGGAGAGGCCAGACCTCAGCCAGTTTCATAGTATTAAGTCAGAGTACTCCACCAATTTAGCAATTTTAGCACTGCACTCTATAACACTGTCAGACTCATGATGAGTAGTTTAAAAACAGATTGATACGGAGGGAAATTCAATTGGGTTGTGCTAGCAGCTAATCTAGCCTTAAACCGCTAAAAACTGGAAGCATTTGACCAATATGTCCAAATAAATGAAGAATTTTTACTCCGTTTCTTCTCTGATCTATCAAGTACATGAGGCACATTTTCTGCTCTGTGACCAGAGCTCTGAAAGTACAGTATGTGAAATCTGGTATTACAAGAAATCCAAACAAAAAGTAGCATGTACAAGTGTTAAGCTAAAGGAGCTAGTGTCATCCATCTTGAACAATGTAAACACCTGGGGTTCCCTAAAGGCTCCTTCTCACAATCATTTAAACACCGAAGACAGCTAAATGGGACACTTTGCAACAGTCATGGCATTGTTTTAAAGTGTGAGGATGGATGGATTCTCTGAGCATCAACAGGCTAAAATAACCCTACTGATGTATTGGCATTTTCAATATCTCTAAACGCATCTAGTCAGATTCTTTTGGATTTTCAAAGTTCAAAGGTAGTACTGTCTGTCTCAGAGTGGCTAGAACTCAAAAGGATATACACCACCCTCATTAGGCTGAGTGCCAGGGTCTCTTTAGAAGCACAACTTCCATCAATTTCTATGCATTGGCAGATTGCCGGATTCACAGAAATGCAGCCCCCCTAACGCTACCTGCATTATGAACAGATATTGTGAGGCCAGACCCCTGATCAGCGATGCATGGCCAGATGGCTGAATTTCACCAAGGCCAGAGGTCAAGCTGTATCACCGCGACCCTGGCATTAGACACAGATACATGATGTCAGTTCCCATGTGTTAGGACCGGAAGGTGACTGCAAACCCTTTGAGACACCTAAGACTTTGCTACGGAGCTGCAATTCAAAGCAACCACTCACCATGAACATTCTTCAGTTTGAATATCCACCTCAAATTATCGGTCCCAGAGGAGCTGCTTGCTTTCTTCCATTCACCTTCACTGTATTCCTGCCAACTTTAGCCCCCCAGACACCCACAAAGCCATTCACCTGGAGGAAGCATATAGTACAAGATGAGGGTTCAAATTATGTCTCAGCTACTAGGTCGCGGTTTCAGTATTACTGGCGCGTAACTCTAATTTTAGCTCTTTTTTTATTATTATTTATGAAACAATACACAGGCCCACCACTTTGTGAATACACTCCTCAGAAAAAGTGTATTCCTCATATCCATATTCCTTTTCAGAAACATTTAAAAATGTCATCCTTCAACATTAAAAGCGTCAACAACTACTTGGCGTATTGCAGCTTTAAGGATATGGATGTAAAGGCGGTTTGTATTACTTGAATGTTGAATTGCTGTTGCTGGATAAAGCTGATTTCATGCAGCTGTTTTTACATTAGAGCTTTCAAGAGGCTTCACTTGAAACACAATATGATACCAGTATACTGTCCTTCAAAATTGTTTTCCACTAACATTTTACTTTGCTTTTCCTCTGAAATAGTCTCAGACACATTCACCAATAGAATTCATTCACGGTTCAGAGCATAAAGCTCTAATGTTCACTTTTATTCACATATACACTTTTTCTCATGACTTTATTATGAATGTCTCAATAAAAACATGGACTCAGCATAGAAGTCTACATATTGTGCAGACCTACATCCACATAACGTATAAATTCTTGAAACAAGGCCCATTCATCAGATTAGAGTGGCTGGATGGCGAGCAGAGAGGTATAGTGGCCTGTGTGCCATCGCACTTATAAATTGGGGCTTGTGTAAACTTCCTGCTGTTTTATATGCTTCCTGAGGCCAGGGGTCAACTGGCTGACATGACTAATCATAAAAGATGATCGCGTCTGAGAGCATTTGTCATCGGCATAGTAGGTTAATTAACTTTAATTCATTGTAAAGAGCTGCAGTTGGCTATTGTTACTCATCTTGATGGATGATGTTTTAACACGTTGAGACATGCCACTCTGCAGAGACTGCATTAGTTAGAAAAGTGCTGAAAGCGTAACATTGCTTAGCGTTACAACACAAATTACTGTGCAATATATTGTTATTCTGTTCATTTTGTTTATTCTTGAGGTTTGACATTTTGATTTCTCGACCTTTCAACATCTCTTCCTTGGTTCAAAAGTGTCTGCGATGTGCTGTGTATGAGCTGACTGGCAACACATTAGCCATAAAATTATAGGTAATATTATATCACACTGATGTGTTTGGGTTCTTTAAAGTGGTCAAATATTCAACTAAATCAGCTTTAATTCCTGGATAAGACACACTGCAATGCCAATTGGTTTGTGGGTCTACCACATCCAAAGTGAAATGTCTCAACATCAGTTGGATGGATGAAAATGTGTACAGATGTAAATCTAATCCTTGTTGTTAAATGAACTTCTATAGGTTCCACCACAGTTAATCATCTTACCTGTACCTCTTCCTTCCCGGGCGGCTGAGCTTTGGTGGAGATTCAAATTTGCACTGCTTCGGTCTCTATCCAGTGAAGAGAGTAAACACAGGAGTCAGTCAGTTTTTTTTTTTGTAAAGTGCAGTCAAAGAAAGAAAGAGTCTTTCACTGAATATATGTAGTACCTCATTCTAACATACATTTCAACCCCTTTCTACAAAGCGGAAAGAGAAACATTTCATCTTTAACGTTGGATGAGGGGAATTTCATGTTAACACACAGCCTATTATTTAATTAATTCACCAACTAGCCATTGTGCGCCGTTTAATGTGGCGTGACCGCCTGAGGTTGTTATTCAGATTATGTTTGGGAATGGATAACGGTGAACTACAAAAGATAGCTAGTTTAATCCTCTGGTTTACCACTTTTGCGGCCGGTAGGACTCAGCTGCCTGTCTGGTTTGTGGCGCAACTAATCACCGTGTTGAGTAAGATTGCCTTAGTGATGACAAGATAGCTCACTCACCTACAAACAGTGGCCTTGGTGACAGAATGAAAAGTCGGTGGTCTTGTTAATGTACAATATCTTTACCTTCACTGTACAATTATTTAACCATTTATTTCACGACTTAAATTATATGTGTGTTCAGGAGGGTGGCAGGTTAACAAGGGGGGCTGCATTTGATCATTATAACAAGTGTCTACTAAACACGCTAAATTAAGATGGTGAACACGATAAACAAAATACCTGCTAAACATCAGCATGCCTTGTTTTCATTATTGTAAGTTAGCATGGGTGTGTTAGCATTTGTCTCAGCAGCCGCCTGTGTTCAGAACGACCTCACAAAGCTGAGGAGTGTCTGTGGACTCTTAGTGTTGTTGATGTCTGTTATTTGTTATAAATCGCAAGTTGTGTTTCAACATTAAAAAAAAACTGTCAGAACAGTTTTTAACATTATTCTTTCTCTGCCATGTGATTTTTCCCCATCATATCAGAGCTGGGTACAATTTCAAACAACATAAACTACTAGGATGTGTCGTTTGACCTGAATGAAGTCATACCCAGGTGGCTGACATGCTTTATTAAAAAGGCTCAAGGCATCAGTGCCTGTTATTTATTTGTGCCTTCATCTCCGCCTGCAGGCCTCTAAAGAAGACGAGGCCAGTCAAATCCTGGGTGACACACTGATTGAGGCTCCAGACAGTGCCAATCAATATGCTTAAGGGTTAGTAGTAAGACAGTGTCATCGAATAACTGCTACCTTAAATTATCGAACTGGTTTGCCTGTTGGACCTGTGAGCCTTTTTACAAAACCATGAAAGTTAAAACACTGCCAAGCCATTGTCTCTTTCGATTTATACTATCGGTTTAGATAAAGAAAAGATTATCTCAGTTTTCCTAAAACTAATTTAAAGAGCTCAGAGAGTCACATACTATCTTACAATAGGATCTAGCATATCATTTTTTTATTTTATTTTTCACTGCAGCCAGACACTCGCTTTGTTTCTAGGCGATGCTGCAGCGTGAGAAAATGTCTGATAATTTTAACGGCTGAGAGTATATAACTGTTTGAAATCTCATTTTCACTTTTCTTATCAGTTCTGTTAAACACTCACATTGCTGAGTGTGTAATACCTATAATACCCACTTAATACAACAAACTGGAATTGCACAGAGGGAAGAAGATTATATTGTGAGGAAGAGATATGGCTATGACTTCATTTTCATATAGGGGGCTGCTGCTGCTGTGTCCAAGGTCGTCATGAGGAAGGGCTCATTACAGCGAAACAACCAGGCCATCACAAGGTTCTCGTATATGTGAAGAAGAAGGTAAAATTGAAATTCTCGTTTGGAACTTGGGAGGATTTTCAGAAATTTGGATCAAACAAACACAACCAGACACCAAAATATGTACGTATTGGCAAATGCTCCATCATCCATCGGTGCAATTTCAGCGCAATCATTTGCTTGCCAGTGGAAGACAAATCATTAACATGTGGAAATATCACCTAGTCTGACCAGCCCCTCCTCTCTCTATATCACACTTTGGAGTTGTTTGTCGTTTGTTTGCCTCGCTTAATTCAATTACAAAGAGGTCTGTGACCACCTGTCACTCCCATTTCTTGATTACTTCTAGCCACCTACAGACATCTAAACATTCAAGCGGGGACTTCGGGTCCAGATCAATAGTACTGCATCTACAGACCAAAAGAACTGCTTCACCCAACCCCATATTGGAGTGTCCGAGGGCTTTAAGTAAAGGGAGGGCAGCAGCCGAGGGCCATATAGAGCCACAGCGTTTAATTAGTTCCACCCTCTTGAGTGCCATGGGACTGTCTGGCACCCCAAGCAGATGAATAGTGCTATTAGCTGAGTGAAGGATCAGGGGAATACTCACAGGTAATTCCATTCAAGGCTCCTGATCGATAAGCCCAGCATTAACCTGTGGACTCATTTCCCCGGGGTGTGTGGGGCGGACATCTTTGTCTCAATACCAAGTGGGTTGGACATCCGTCTCACAAAAGTCGTCCATCCTTACAGCAGGAGAGAGGTCACTTTGCTGTGTCTCCATATCACGGGACCCTAATAAGCGCTAACAGCATTAGCATTATGTCAGTCAACAAACTCACATAGTGCAGAATTGCAGTGTGCATGAGCAGGGCTGGAAATGGTCCATTCAAGAAATTAATGCACAAGAGGACAAATGCTGTGGGCGTAATCACAGTCACACTAAGAGCCAATAATGTGTTTTGACCGTGCGAGTTTAAAAGCGGAGAAAAGAGTAAGGAGAAAAAGCAACAGAAAGAGACATGCAGTAAGAACAACAAAAACCATTGTTAAAGTCTGGGGAAGAAATTCAGTCTGAAAGCAGCAGTGTACTAGCTGCTAGACTGTGTATACAGTGTTGACAGCTGCCTGCTGCCTAGTTTAAAAGAAACCTGTTGTTTATTAGCAACTGATAACTGGAACATGATCAACTAAAGCGTAATGAAAATATTGTAGGTAATGTTTGATGATGCAGCTCCTCATTTTATCACTGTTTATTGTAGTGTAAATAAATGCTATTTAGAACGCTATTAGTTTTTACTTACAGGGACATGGACACAGTTTCCTCACTTCATGAAATGTAGAACAAAATTGCCCACAAAAGCGTATCTGTGGAAGAGCAATAAAATCATCAGCAACCATAAAAGCTTGGCCATTTGCCAAACACACTAACACTGACTGTACTGGAGCCTAGATTTCAACTCATGATATGCATATTAGCTGCAGGAAACTTGGCTTATACTAATAATGTTTACTGGGATGATTTACATAATTTATTTAATGTTAGTATATCCACTGCAATTTAACATATCCTTATTTGTGTATAAAGACTAACACTATGTGTCCACATGTTCATTGGTATTCTGTTACAGGTGTACACAGTTGAGGAGGTCATTAAAGCTGACAAATTACACAGAGGAAACTGTCCCTGAGCTTTCCTTACCTTTACACTATAAGCAACCAGTGTTACTGAATCAGCATACAGAATATTAAATCAGGATAGCTACACTGTGAAATACCAGCAATAATGACACCTAAAATGGTTATGGAGGTTGCTGTTTTGGGCTAGAAGACCTGCTAACGAATCTGTGCAGTAGTAACTGTAGTGGCAGATCAGTATTGATTGAACATTTCTGCATCCCAGCTTCTACTGCTCTTGGCCATGCAAACCAGCCATGCATAGTCGTAGAGCTCATTGAAAAGGCATGTAAATGAAGCACATACTCTTTTAACATTAGTGTGTTAAAACAGGCCGCAAAATATGCTGATTATTCAGGTCAGCTAACATAAGCACGGCATTGGTTTTGTTGTTTTGTTTGATCATATACAAGTGTCTGTGGCCAGTGAAACACTGATGGAAAGCATGTGCCTGTCTCATGTGTTCTGGACTAAAAACCTGCTATGGGACTGGGCAGCCCTGGCATCTCAAGCTGAGCGAGGGATTTCCTGGGTAGGTGGCGGCTTCTGTGGAGGGCAGGCGACCTTTCGGAGGACACTGACCATATGGCATGTTTTTTTGAAGAACACCCATAAGCAAACCATTCTTGAGCTCATTGAGCATCAATTATAGATTCTTCTCACATAAAATATTCAACAGATCTGAGAGTGGAGAAAGGTGGGATACTGAAAGAAAAAGCAATGAACTGATCAGTCCAACAGAGCCAGCGTCTGTCTGTATGGTGAGTATAGTGTTTAACGTCCCAACTTCCAAACTGAAAGCATCTGCAGAGCCACTTTGTGACTACTCACATCTGTTTCTTCAAATCGAGACTCGAGTTGTAAACTGCAACTGGAGGCCAATGAATCTCTGTTGTCTTTGTTTTCTATCATTTGTTTCTCATAAACATGCTTCCTTTTCTGTAGAGGAAAACAAAGCCAAAGAGTTGGGATGATGCAGGAAGTTGAAGCGGTGACATGTCCTTCTAGGGTAAGTCCAGGGTGAGGGTGAGGACATTTGCCAGCACCGTTTATTATACCTCAAGAGCGTATACAGATGATATACAAGTCAGATCAGTGAGGAGAAATGAGAACGTAAGCAAAGTGTGAGTTAACGGTTGGTATACGACTCCCAGGGGCCCTGTACACTTCTTCACAGTCAGTTTGACACCAAACACATAATGGGGCAGGCAGGCAGGCGGCCTCCGGTGACTCGGCCAGACTCGCATACATACACACACACACATACATGAACACACACAAAGACAAACTGCATTTCAGGATTTGCTCTTTGAGAAACAAACACTGCTATTCCCCGTTCTGACGCTTCGTTTCCTGAGCGTGTTTACGCTGAAGAACGACGTCCGTTAAAAGCAAACTAAGATGGCTGCAGTTAAAACAAAGCTGGCAGACCACTGATCCTCGGAGTCACTTAATGATTAATTCTTCTCTAAACAGGGAAAAGTGCCAGAGAGCCGAGCTGTGTTGAGCTGAATTCATTTACAGTCAAGGGTGTGAGTCTCAGCCACCTGCTGTTGCTGTATCACTTACCACTGAGTTCAACGGAAGCGAGGCTGAGTATCAACAAACATTCATTTTCTGAAGAGGAAATCGAATATTTCGTTGTGTTTACACAATGGATTATACCCACGAGTCCCACCTCTCAAGCCTAGGTTGTTTACTCATTACTCAAACAGGCAGAATCTGGTTCCACGGAGTCCCGCCAGGGTCTATCTTTGGCCCACACTTAGTTCAGACATTACTGCAAGGATAAGTTTGCAAATTTGCAGAGCTGTATTAGGGAGGATTCTGGCTATGGCTTTTCTGCAGCCCACAGTTCTGAATATTAGAGTTCTATGAAACTTTATATGAGGGTTTATATCAAAAGCATGTCTGCTAATGTGGCCACATGGAGCTAAGACACAAGGATTCTGTTACAAGAAATAAGGAATAAAATGGCTTAGTGGTTATGTGAGGCAATGTTGAGGATCATCAGTCATTCAGTTACAGGGTGGTTGGGGTCAAAGAAGCTTTGAACTGCAGTGATTTAGGGTCTTACTCTCTTCCCCATCTGCCATAACATTTCATTAACAAGCCTTGGATTTGAACATGACAGGAGACATTCGACTGAATCTGCAGACCCCTATTAGAGGGGCAGCTCAAGACATCACACATAACACATCTGAAGAACATCACAATCAGAATAAGAACTCCTGTTTTTTTCTCTGTTTAAATTGTCCCTGTTAATCCTACGTCTTCGGTAAATGACAAGGCAAAGAGCTGTGTGGAGAACATGAGATGGAAAATGCCATTTGTCACGGCCGACATTTCTTGCAAGAGTTTGATGTGAATTTACTGCTGTCATGGCTCTCTGCCAAGTGAGTACAATGCTGTTTACTGCAAGAGGGAAAGATGAGGCTCTTCCACTTTTGTGCTGTGACTGACTGAATACTGCTGAAGCCTAATTTAAAGCAGTATTTATTGATTGCACTGTCCACTTGGGGGCAGCAGAACAAACTGTAAGCAGAAAATATTAAGACATATTATCTCCTTAGCAAACAGATGTTAGCATTTGGCAGACAATGAGCAACATTAGCATTCATTTTCAACTTACAAATCACCCCTTTAAAACAATCCTCATGTAGACTGATAAAGACACGTGTGATTAAGACAAATTCCATCTTCTAGATGAAAAAGATCTAAAGAGGGTCTGTGAGATGAGACACCAACATAATCGCACCATGGACATTATCCACACGCAGCAACAGCATGAATCACGAATACGCTGTCATTATCAGGCTTTCATGGACCGCTGGAGGCTGCTCCACCTGTGGCTGGACTGCACCAAGCCAAATCAAATTAGGGACCTGAGGGAGCTGTGCTGAAACACAGCATACCACAACTCCCATGCGAATCCTGCACCTCCTCATAACAATGTCCGATAAGCATTTTGGAGCGTTCAAGAGCACTGTCCTCTGACCCATGGCCTACCAACATTCTCCCACTGCTTTATCAAAAACTCTATTTGGTGGGAAAGCTGAAACGTATCTCAGAACTGGAACTGTTGTGAGAGCTGCGGCAGCTTTACTTGTATGAGCTGAATGAGATAAATAAACAAGGTATCGACAGAAACATTGATAATTTGAAGACTCCAAGGGTATCGGGACAATAATAATCCACACAGCATTGTTTGTCCTGTTTCATTTGTGCTGTGTGATTTCCCCCGACTGAGTCTCCCAGCTGTTGTGGTATTTTGGTGAAATACTGTGCTGATTCCTGGAAGCCAGAGAGAGCAGGAGGCTGTTTTGAGCAGCCTGCCTGCCCTCGCTCACGCTGTGTAATTGGTTCTCTGACACAGTGAGATATTCCACTCCCTCACAAAACGCATCCCACCTCTGTCCATCCATCCATCTATCATCTATCCATCCATCATCTGTCCAACCCCTCTGCAGTTTCCCCCACTGGCACCATCACTTTGCTAGCCTCTGCTACTATTATACACGCCACATTAGCCACATTAGAATAACAGGGCTGCAAGAATGACCATGACTTGTTTCCAGAGTTGTGGTTTTAACTGATGAACTGCTATAGTGCTAAATCCTTAAGAGAGTACTATTAAAATCCAGATTCCAGTCCATGCAAGGTGGTGTCAGTTAAACTGGTATTAGCAATGCAAGACAACTCCAAAATCACCCACTCAAGACACTGGCATGACACCAGCTGACGGGTACACGTTGACCTCATCCTGTTTGCGGCTGCAGCTCATAAATCACCTCCCAAAATGCAGATGTTACATCTGGAGTTCTTGAGTCACAGCCGTCATTCTGTGTGTTATTGCTTCTTGTAATGATTTGCCCTGATTTTTTTTAAAAAAAGCCCTGTTTGTGTATGAAAACTACATTTTCCACATGAGCATATCGTGTCAGAGGCTCTTCAAAGAAGAAAATCTACCATGTATGGGCTGTTGCTAATTTTTGCCAGAGGAATGTTTTTAATGGTGTGGCCACAGCGTTTGATGCTTGAGATCGAGATCCTGAATTATTTTCTCATAATATCCGGGGAGACAACGCCAAGCTAAACTGCATAAGTCATCTGACTGGCAGACAGGGGAAAATCCATTGAATCTTTTTTTTTTTAATGGTAGGTTGCCATGCGGTCATTTATAAGCCACATGGTTAAGGTATTGAGCTGTTTAATTTCGTGCAGAAAAGCACAGTGTGTGTATATGTGACACATTCAGATGTCTCATCAGTCCCTTTCTGGCAGTAGAGTGAGATTTGAAGCATGAAAATTATGCCTGACAGCTGTGGGGAAAACATATGCAGCTGATAAGCTCGAGTTAAAACAACTGGGTGTTCAGCTGGAGGTGATCACAAAATATTTCCAACAGGAAAGACACGTTGCAGTGTTGACAAGATTCAGCTCCAATTAGAATGCCTCAGACACAAAAACACCCCAAAAATAAGAGAGAGAGAGAGAGAGAAAAAAGAATCAAATCAGAAATGCCACGTTGTTGCTCTTGCGGCAGCCCACACTTTGTGTCAGCACAACAAAAATATATTGTAATGAGTTCAAGAGCTCCTAATATAGTCTTCACAGCATGCACATATGCACAATGTGGACTTAGGAATAGGAGTAAAAGAGGAGTATTACTATTGCATGTTGTATTATTAGTTTAAATCACTTTGGTCCCGTTATTCTTCACAATATGTGCACAAATCAATAACAAATGTCAAAATCATGACTGATAACATGAGTGAGGATCCAACAGGAGGATCAGGTTTGGAAATGCTGCCACCTAGTGAGCATGTTTTACACAGAGGTAAAACAAGTTTAAATACAGATGCTTGGTACAAAGCTAAATTATTGTTTCATAAAAACACTTATAGGGCTTGTAACAGTTGATGTTATTAAGGTAAGAGTGAAGGTGAAGTCCTTTTTTTTGTTTTATTGCTTTGTATATAATAATTTAAAGGCTGTGTGTTTCAGTAACATGTCATTTAGCGATAACAATTTCTTGTGACTGGATGATTATTTTTGGCCCATAACAATACCAACCGCTACAATTATATATATGATTAGCTTCCTGCATTTACACTGGTACATGATGTCTTGTGAAATATTTTTGCTGATCCATATTAATGCAGTTTGAACTTACGGTTAATGCATGCATTTTGTTCATAGTCAGCTTGAATTGTGGGCAGATGATCATCTTCACTGAGAGTCATTAGAGATAATTTAATAATTACATTGCACCAAATGGTATCATGTCCTAATCCAGATATAATGCAGTTATGATCAGAGCTTATTCATGGGAAATGGTTCTTGGGACATTTTTATTTTTCTCAGTAATATTGAAGGAATGTCACAAATGGGCAGAAATGAAGGTGTTAGATGACAAAATTTTACAAGCTCTGAGGACGTGAAGTTTCAGAGGGAGAACACTGGAGGCAGCAGTTCTGTCTGCAGCCACTTGGTGCTGCTCTCTCAACATGCTTTACGCTTCTGAAGGGTTTTACATGACATTTAGGGATAATGCACTAAATGGATAAAATATCATCTCATCTCTCATGAAGGACACTGATAAAGTCAATAACCCAGGTAAAAGCCTCATTTTTCTTATTAAATCTGCACCACAATCACAGAGGAGGAGATGGAGATAAAGAGACGCAGTGTGATTAGTGAGGCAATTAAGGTGTGGGCTGTGCAAAAAGGGGCTGCATGTTACTAATATTTTGCATACTGGATGGAGGTATAGAGCAAAATTAAATGACTGGCTCAGTTAATGTCAGACGATATCACACTTTGTACAACTCAGCCCGCAGAGATGCTCATCTGCATTAAACCTAGAACAAAATCTGCCGCAAGCATCTTAAGTTTAAGAAATGAATCATGTGGACATGCAATTTTGATTTGGTTTGATGTAAGGACATTTCTTGTGCTTCATATCAGAAGTACATAACAATACTACCCAGAACTGTGAGGCATTACAATCTGAGAATATAATACATGGAATGCAGAGGTTTTAAGCGTGGGAATGCTTTAATGAAACTCAGTGCTGTCAGACCCAATTCTAGGAATAAAAATCCTGAGCTGTACTGTTGTCTTCAATATCCTGGCTTCTTAACGCTCTGTCAAGTAGTGGCCAGAAACATCCCCAAACTCATCATCATCATCGTTAGAGCAGTGCACGGAGTGGAGGCTTATCCTCCGTATCTGGAAGGAAATTCCTGCCCCTACAGTCTTCACCCCCTCATCAATCACCCCCCCCAAACCAAAGTCAGTGCCAGTATGAATGCTGACATGCTGAGAAAAAGACTGCAAAAATCCTCTGATCATCATATACACTTTGAAGAAATTAAAATGCTGTGGGGGGAATATGCAGCTGGAAACGAAAAAGACTGGGAGATCAACCTTTCCAGAGCTGGATGTGAGCATAAAAGCTGGAATTAAGATCAAAATACTAAGCTAATGTAAAACCAATTGACTGAAGGAGGGAAAACAACACAAACCAGATATATACTTTCTATCTACTCCAAGATGAGTGAACTGCACGAAAGCCTGCAAGTACCTATTTCCCATAATGAGTGGGGGAATGGGTACAAACATTTTACAGTTTACTCAAATGAGCAATCAGACGTATTGATGTACACAGACTCTTAAGTACAAATCTGTGGTTCTCATTCAAAGGGCTTTTACTGGTAAATCAAATGAGCTGAGCAATCTTTTCTAGACAGAGCAAAGCATTTAATGCCTGAAGTTATTTCATGACATCAAACACGTACACAGCGAGCACATAGGGATGGAGATGAGTCGGCACAGCTTTAGCAACCTAACCTGCAGTTTATAGTTTGTTTTTGCGCATTTAATCCTTTTTAAAGTAGGTCAAAGATCAATATAATTACAAAAGTCAGCATGCAAACTTAAATGCTATGACCACACTTGCAGTATTTGTGAGTAGCCAAGTGCCAACGTCTGTGACGTAGGTCTGCTAAGTGCCCCGGTGCCTGTTAAGACTGCAAGCATGTGGATGTTGATTAGAACACACTGGGACACGCTTGACTAATGAGGCCATGGCACAAATATATGGCTCAGAGGAGCTCAGATACTTTGTCAATTTTATCTCATTTCCACACAGTGAACAAATAAGTGGAAAGTAAGAAAGTGAAAGAGAAAAGCAAACCCACCTTCAGGAGCTGAGAGGAGTTATATACAATATTATGGCAATTTAATCTAATTATTTGAAGCCTGTAGAGCTACTGTAGATAAGATGTTTTTGGTAATATATGTGCTTATATATACATTGGTGTCCAACAATAGATTGCACTAAGGAAAAGAGGCAGTTGCTGCCAAAAAAAAAAAAAAAAAAAAAAATGGTGGTGAGAGAATTTCAAGTGGATTGCAGAAAACAAACCAAAAAAGGATTAAAGCTTTGGAAGTCATGAAGTTTAATCTGCAGTGGCATTCCAGAGTTGAAGTTTGACTAAAAGCTCATAAACTGCATCAATTCGTATTGGTACAAAACAGCAAAGTGTGTGGTTTTCTAGAGCATGAAAATGAATTCTTGGACAGAGTACCTCAACAAAAATAAATCTTAACTGAAGGTCCACTTATGAGCTTAAACAACAAACCCCTGCGAAAGCTAGTAAGTATACCAAAAAAGAGTATATTATGGCAAGTAGTATTACAGTACATCCTGTATATAGTTAGTACATATACAGTTGTAGACAATGCATGAAATTTGGAGCTGTAGTGTCACACACTGCCACGTATTAAAATAGGCTCTGGATAATTAAAAAAGCATGGGTGAACATAAGCAAGTGAAAGAAACACATCACCACAAGAATGACTTTTAAAAATAATTACATCTTCTGATTCTTCCTTAAGAAGGTCTGAGGTCCTTTTGAACAGCTCTGAACAGCTGGATCGTTGTGTCCATCCACGCCTCTCTCTGCTGCTGGTTGCTGAGTCGAGCCAGCGTCTGAATGGCGTACACCAGGGTCAGCACCGTCCTCTCGAAGTCCTGCCAGCTCAGAGGCTGCCGGCGCTGGGCGAGCGCCGCTGCCAGGTGGCGGATCTCGGAGAGACTCTTGGGCAGGACGTCCTCACAGATGACCTCTAGCTTCTCCACGCACCTCAGGGAGGCCAGCTCCTCATCTGGGATCAGCATGGTGTGTTCTTCACTGTCAATCTGCATTCCAGCCAGCAGAATCTGGGAGATACAGGTCCTGTATGAAACAATGCATTTACACTGCAAAACCAACTAGACAACTAACTTGCTAATTAGGTCTGTATATAGGCATCTACCAAAGAACTATTTACTTTACATACTTGTGATGTGAACTTAAGACATCATGAGATATTAATAAATCTTGTTTTCTTCAGTGTCAGTAAGACTTTGTGTAAACACATATTTCACATCTCTGCTAATGATTAGTAGGGGTACACAGTGTTTTCGTTTCTATTTTTTTAACCAAGAGCTTTCTGCAGTTGAATATGCACCATGAATGTGGGATTTGAACAGCTTCTATGCACATTCTCAACATATTTAAATAGGTTTCCAGTAAAGAACCACCGAACCATGAGCCATTTCAACTCCTCTAAACCCACAGGAACTAAACTGACCTCAAAAAGCAGGTTGACGTCCTCCACTGAGCGCTGGAACATGGGGTTGATCAGCGAATATGTCCCACGCTTTATTCTATAGGCAGATGGATACAGAGCTAGAACACACGAAAAGAGGAAATAGGATTAGAGGATCTCCCTCCTATTCCAGATATTAAGCACCACATTATCCAACATAGCATGCATGTGGGTGGGCCAGAGGTTGAATAAACACAGATTCATTACTGCTCAAATATTATGCAGGTGAGAGGGGATCTGGCTCCAGCTGTGCAGAGGGTAATTGGTCTTCGACCCGAGTCACAGATGCTCCCATATTTACAAGTGGCAGTGGCCGGTGCATCCAGAGGTGAGATATCTTCGCTAACAGAAGGGCAGGTGTAACTGACCTCATTTGGTCAGATTTCAAAGTGCGAGTCCATATGTGTAGCAGACCAGGGGCCCCTGCAATCTGAGGTGTCCAGATAGGGCTGAAATGAAACCCCTCGCTCTCAGCTAGCGGAAACAGTTACTGCTGCCTCATCTCTATGATAAAATACCATGAAATCCATATTTTACTGGGAGGTGATAACTAGAGGCAATTCTAATGGTCACACACCTCCTGTCCAGAGGTGGAAAGGAACTAAGTATATTTACTCAGATACTAGGTACAATTTTGAGGTCATGGTACTCTTGTAGTGTTATTTTTTGATATCTAATCTTATTCTTTTACATTTCAGGTATTGTGATTTAATTTCTAATATCTGGAGCACTAATTAATCAAAACAATTAATAAACTGAAAGATAAGAATATTACACATGAGAATTCACCTTTTTAAAGGTACTACACTTTTACATTTTCGCTATTGCTGCATAGCCAGTGTTAGCAATAACAGCTGTGTATTTCCCAGTCTAGAAGAAATGCCAATGTTAACTCTCATTTTGCTTTTCTATCACTTCTTTTCTCATAGCATGCTAACCAGCTAGCCCTGACCCCTGGCCCCTTGTAATATGGCATTGCAATAGTGAGTCACTATAGCACCCAGTCTGCCCTCAAACCAACATGAGAGGAGGAAGAGGAAGAGCATATTCTTGTAAACACAGTGAGTAACAGCTCTTTATGCTAATGTTGGCTATGTAGCGATAGCAAAAACTTACATATAGCACCTTTAAAGCTGCATTAACTGTTCTTTTGAGGGCAGCATTGTAACAAGCTGTAACATATTGCCTTATGAAGCTGTTGTGGTGAACATGTTACCTATCCACACATCCAGCGGACGTGGAGTTGTGTGTGTAACCAACTGACGAATGTTAATATTTCTAATATGTCTAATGTTCACCCTCCCTTTAGCTCTATGTGCGCGCCACCAATTCCTGATTTCTTACCAAAAACATCCGCCTGCTGCGCTTGGAAATTAGGTTAATTAAAGCAGTGAGAATAAACTAATTTGTGGGACATAAAACTAAAACAATTAGCTTAGGGACACTAAAACACTCCGTAGATTTGAAGAGAGCTGCAGGCTTAGGAAATAATTCTCTGTGGGTTCATCACTGTGAGCGACCTGCTGCATGTTATGTACAGTCACCTCAGCCATTGCTAATCAAAAAAGTTTAGTGCAGCATTAATTTAATCTAGTATAGTTATAGTTATAATATAGTTTATTTTTGAATAAAAGTGTACATCTCTTCAAAATAAGCACATTAACATTTGCATTTTATTTTATCTGCATTCTCTGCTAATACTTAATTTTCAATGTTACTTTTACTTAAAGGACACCATATGCCTGTAATCTAGTGGCATGATCTCTTTAAGACATTGAAATTCTGTTCATGCTATGTATGAGAACCCACTGAAAACCCTGTGAGCAATATTCAAAACAAGTGAGAAAAGTGAAAATTTCCTCAGAGAGGCAGCATATAAAAAACTTATAGCTTCAACTTATCTTTTGCCTCACTGGCTTAAAATGCAAAAGTAAGATAAAGGCTAACTTCTCTAAATTCTTAATGAAATCAGAAGACCATAGCTGTGTCAAAAGAATGATTTATGAAGTAGCCTGGATCTAGCAACACCATATTTGCATTCTTATTTTTCCATAACAGCCCTGTGTGATAGTGAGCAGATACTCCCACTGGTAATGGAAAGTGTTTGGGAGGTCAAGTCTAAACAAGGCTGGAATTGAAAGAAAGAAGAGGGGTCGCACAAGGATGCAGAGTAACCCCATCCACATTTCCCCTTTCAATAGTTTTTGCTGCCCAGACTCTTTAAGTATGTTCATATGATTCCCTCTATTGTCTGAGACAATTTGGTGACACCACTTCAGGAGAGTGAAGTGAAAAGTAAATTTGATTGAAGCTGAAAGGGGATTCACAGCATACTGAAGTAAGGTAAAACTTCCTCTGAGCATCTGCAGACATCTCGCTTCCTTTTTCCTCTGCTTCACATATTCTGTTGCCATCCAGTGCTTGGCTCAGCATGTAAGCCAACACACAGATCACACACACAGATCTTAATGAGGTATATAGTATAAACACTGGGCTTCATCCGAATTTGGATCAAATCCCCTCCCCTCTACCCTACCGCAGCATCAACGCCAATTCTGCTGTAATGATCGGCCCCGCTGCCCACAGCCTCGACGGCCAGATACATTTAGCTTTATAGCATTTGTGAGGCCAGCCAAAGCCGCATGCACTGGCTGATCTCCCCATGTACCTGCCTCCTGCTTGGGTGACTGCCAGTCTCAGCTCATGCTTTGCTTTCGCAATCCATCCACCATGCAGGATGTAAAGAAAACCTGTAGCTCAGTAAAATAAGCCAGCCGATTTGGTACATCTGTGTAATCCTCAGCATATTATCTCAAACCTTTCACCTCTTCAACTGGGCCCATTCAAGCAGGGCCATAGACAGGATTTTTGAGGCCAGGAGTTCAAAGTCCCCCAACCCCACCCACCTTTAAAAATGTTTGACACATTACCAACTGTATATGAATTAAACTGAACAATTTGACATTTTGGGAAATACCTTTATTTGCCTTCTTGCTTTAGATTAAAAGATTGATAGCACTCTCATGTCTGTCTGCTAAATATGAAGTCACTGCAAAACAGATTAGCATAGCCTGGCACAGAGACTGGAAACGGGGGGAACAGCTAGCCTGGCTCTGTCCAAAGTAATCAAACTAGCACATGTATGTATGTTATATCTTGTTTGTTTCATTTGTACATCCAGTTTTAGCTATCACGGTGCAGGTAGGCAGAGCCAGGCTAGCTGTTTCCCTGTTTCCAGTCCTTGGACTAAGCTAGCCAGCTGCTATCTGCAGTATAGTAAATAGCCTTGTGTTTGTGGAAGAGACTGCACTATTAACCCGTTAAAAAAAGTAGGATATTTTATTGACACTCACAAGAGCAGCATGCTTCCAGTCTTTATGCTAAGCTAAGCTAGCTGTCTCCTAGCTCCAGTGTCATAGTTACCGTACTGAGATCAGAGTGGTATTACCATATTGTTTTTAAAATATTTTCTGTAAATAGGCTAGTATTTCCATACATGACTGACATAAGGTTGTTTCAAAATGTTTCTCATGTTTTTTCTCAACAATACCTGGAATTCTGGTGAGGAAACACAAAATCCCCTCATGTTTTCAGTCAAATCTAATAATAACTGACACAAAAGATCAGGATTGGCCATGAAAAAAATAAAGTAAAAATTTAAAAACTTGCTCTAACCACATGCACACACTAAAAACATTTCCCTAAATCCAACACTGATGTGCAGCTATGAGTGCATCACAACTTGATGAAAATTTGTTCATTGATTGTGACTCCCAAATGTAATGCCTGTGTACACATTAGATACTGAAGAGACACTACAGCTTCAGTGGGGCATTGTCAATGTAAACAAAACCACACCCAGGGGAAAGTGTGCTCATTAGAACAAGAACTATGTTGTGAGACGATGGAGGAGCTGCAGGGAAATGACAGCAATGAGACCAACCTAGTGCTGATTTACATTTAAAATTAATAATCGGTAATTTACATAAAAGTTTTCTCAGACTCTGATATTGTTCACTGTAACACAATAGACCTTTAGCATGCAGAAAACTGCCCATTTTATGTTTCTAACACCAGCAGCAGCAGTTTGGAATAAAAACTTTATTACTGGTTAATGCTCACATGGTTAGAGTAGGATTTACTGTAGACACAGAAGCAGTGTCTTGTAACATTTATAAAGCTAAATATAAAAAAAAATCCCTGCTTGGAAAAGAAATAGATGGATTTTGCACATTTGTAATATCTAAGCAAACTGGGTGCTAGAAGGCTCAAATGCATGACTTAGAGGCAACCAGGTACTCTAAAACAAAAAGTCAAAAACTGTTTGGCAACAGGCAGGCAGGAACAAAGAGACTGGAATGCTAAGGCTGAACTGCACAACAGGCAATCTGGCAGGGAAGTGAAGGAAACGGTGCAAGTATATATAGGGAGGATCTGATGAAGGGATTTGGAACAGGTGCACAGGTGGGCGTGGAGGCTAGGTAATGATAACAGTTGGAAAGGCTGAGAGCCAATGCTGGGCAGGGAGGCAAAAGCAGGCTCTGGAAGGACATGTAAATTAGTGGTTGTGTCTAAAATCACTCCTTTGTTCATACAATCACCTCTCCCTGGATAATAGACAGTCACTAGTTTACTCTATAATGAGAGGCAAACTGAGATTTAACATTCTTGAATGCGTGAATCATTGTCATTTTGTGTCATCACTGTCAGGTGTAGAGCTGCATGGCTGTAATTTTCACATCTGTAAATGTAGTGTATATACCAGGGTCTACTACTTCTTCTGCTCCAATGTTGGAATTTTCCAGGACAGTATAAAGAGCACAAATTTCACACTCAGAATTCAGACACACAAATAATATGACAAAGTATAAATAGAGGGGGAGGCAGGCCGATCACTCTATATCAACGGCTCCACCATCGAGAGACGACACTGATGACCTCTCCTGGTCTTTGACCTCAAACTTGCAAAGAGAGTTTTCAAGTGAATGTCTTTTATCTTTCATGTATTTCTGCTTCTAGCCTAAGAAAAGGATTAGATCTTGAAATATGAGAAACATTCAAACATTATGCCGCTCTGTGAAGAAGTATATGCACTGGTGTCATGGCGTATTCCCCATTTGCATAGTAAAGGAGATTTTTAAGTATTTCAAATTAAAGTTTTAACATGTTAATGCAGGGGGACAAACAAACATAAGACAATTCATATTTTCCAGCCGATTAGTCCTTTTCTCATTTTGAATACTTAATACAGATGTCCTTCTTCACAACATCCCAGCTTTGCCCACTACTCGCTCAAAGCCTGTTCATCCGTCTTGTTTCTCCTCCCTCCTCCAGTGCTCCAAACAATCAGTGCAGGCTTCCCCCAATGTCATTATGCACAGGCAGGGAACTTGTAATCTCCCGCTAACTGCTTGCAAGGAGATGAGGGAACAACAATGATCCATTAATTAGGAGGGGTAAATGGTACTCCTGGCTGGAGGGATGTCTTGATGAGAGAGACAGAGAGAGAGGGAGGGAGGGAAGGAGAGGGGGAAAACAAACAAAAACAAAATGGACATGTGGATCCCTCTGGCAAAAGGGGGTGAAAAGGACACGGGAGAGAATAAAATCATCGCCTCTGCTTAGCATTTCAATTCACCTCCAAATGTTTGCTGAAATCCAAACAAACGCAGCAACGCAGATACAAAACTAGCAACTATTTACTATGTAAACACAGACTTCACCATCAGTACTCCCACTGTGAGCCCAAATTATGAGAAGCTACGCTGTAATGAAGATACTCAGTGTTGCCAGGGGACACCGGGGACACTGGTGATAACTGGAGATAATGGAGAAAGGTCACATACAGTATACAGTTTCTACAGGTCCCAACTCACCCTCCATGGACTCTCTTTCACAGTGAATAAAGGAGGATCATTGAGCTTTGCTTAAGCTTAACCCTTCAACAATGGACTATTTTTGGTGGTTTATGACAAGGTTGGACTGACAGACTGCTGAAAATGACCAGGATAATAGAGACACATTCACTATTCAGCACCAGACAGCACACAGACAAAGTCACAACTCCATAAGAGTGCTAATGTTGCTGTGTAAAATTTCGCAGCTGCTTGCTAACATGTTTGTTCATGTGAATGTTTCTGAGTTGGTAATGTGCCATTGTGGTATCTACAGCTTGTTCTACTGCTCCAAAGTGGCAAAAAATAACCCCACCTAAAAAACAACAACAACAAAGTTCCTAACAAGGTCTCAGACAACAGCTTTGTAGTAAAACCATGGGACATTCAAACATGCGTAAATAAATAGAATATTTATGTTTCACTCTCCTCAAAATTACTAGTCACCTCAGTGTTTCTAAAATCCTGTCAGTGGCCCTGCTCCTGTGGTAGGTTTGAGCATCATGTGACTTATTTAAAAAAAAAGAAGAAAAGAAAATGAAGCTAGTGTTGAGAAAGGAATTTCCTCAGCGAGTGGATCCAGTAACAACAGGCCAGTCACTTTTCCCTGGAAAATGATTTGTTGATGTCCTTCATGTCGCAATGTTCCCGTTATCTCAAGCAGATAAACACATTCTTTCACAGAAGGGCAGACATTCAACAGGATTAAACCATCGAGACTGTTTATTTTTGTTTTCTAATAGGCTTGTATCTTTTAAATGAGGATGCAATAACATTGTAATTTGTGTATAAGAGATCATTTCAGTATGCAAATCAGCTTTTTACATGATCTTGATTGATGTGGCCTGTGAAAGCAAATAGACTAATTGTATTCATGGAGCAGATGAGTTGCAGTCCACCTACCTTTCCTGTGGTGCTGAGTGGCTGCCAGGTAGATGGACAGGTAAACAACGGTGAGCAGAGCCCACCACTGCGTCATGCTGATTACCCTCACACACACGTCCACTCACACAACTAAACACACACTTCTCTTCTTGTCACACTCTGTCTCTCTCAAGGGATGCAGTCACAGTCATAAATGAACATCACAAAGGTGGATGAAAACGGCCTGACTGTTACGTTTCAGCATCTCATGTGAACTGGTTTAATGTGGAGGGTCATTCCTTCATTCACTGTATTCATTTTCTGTTCCCTCCTCCCTCCTCTCTCCTTCCCTCCCCTCCATCCTCTCTCTCTCTTCCTCTTTTTTCTGTGTATG
>BRZM01003375.1:0-35917 GCA_033238685.1 Lates japonicus
TCAGGCTGATAGATGGCCTCCACTAAAGAGTTTTAAGCTTCTGAAGAGTTCCTGTTACTTTCACTACTGGGCCCCACTGTGAGGAATACTGCACTCATAAATAGTAATACGAATGGTTAGAGCTAAGGAGGAAAGGCTGGAAAAGGATGAATACATTGACTGGGTAGAGAGAGTTTGGGAAGGAAGAATTACAGAAAAAAAACAGGAGATAAACTGAGGAAGGGGGTGGATAGAGGACGGGAATACAGTGAAACAGAAGCAAGATAATGAATGGAGGTAGATTTGGAGAAATAAATATGGTGATGAGGAAAAGAGGAGCAGTGATATGTCTAGGGATTGAAGAATCTGACCACATTTCTCAGCAGTTGGGTTGCATCAAATAAATGGACTCGAGACTGTTGTGACAAACCAGTCACTTTTTTCTCCCAGGCTTCATCGGAACATTTCACTCTGTGGCTGTGAATTCAGTTCAGTTCAGTTCAATTAAAAACTTCACTTATCCCTGTGAGGAAAAACTTCTGAAGCAGCTTACCAACCAGATCAACACATTCACAAAAAATAGATTCGCTGTAAATCACAGCTAATAATTTTACATAAGGAGGCTATGAGCTTAAAAACTAAATATGGAATTGGTAATGAATACATAGAGAAAATAAATATGAATGTCTGAGACAAAAAATACTGAAATTAATTAAGCTGTATAAAGGCATAAAAGTGACCTATGCAATACTGAGAGGATGGATAGCAGAAAGGGTAGATACTTATAGTCACAAGTACCTTTATAGGTTAGTCATTACAAAGTTTACAGCTTCATATGTTAAAAAGAGCTGGCTGATTCACCTATAATATTATCTATTATCTACAATAAGTAATACATTGAATGGGGAAAAAAAGTTTCCATGTCAGAGAGTTGCAGTTTTGTCCCATGGATAACCCAGACATTCACAACACAGCTACTCTTAATGCTCAGTTCCACAAAACCAATGTTAGCCACAGGCCATTACATTCATGTTACTATTCTGTGCATACAGTATCTGCAAAGTTTGATGCTCACAGAACAAACAGTGGTTGGGAAGCTGTAGCAAAATGATTAAGAAATGTAAATAAACAGTCACAATCAGATGGGAACAATCATATTGAGTCAACTTTCCTATTTTGGTAATGCAGGAGAGTTTATTAATAGCATATCTGGACCTACTATGCAGCAATAAGTGTCTTATTCTACTATGCATTGATGAATCTAAAAGTACAGGATATGATTTCAAGTGCAAGCTGAATGCAAACTTTGGCCATGGCTACACTTCAATCATTGCAATGTATCCTGCAAACCACAATCGTGTTTGGAGCCTGGTTACATGAGAGGCTCCATCCCACATGTAGTCGTATCTCATCCTCCAGCAGGCAAGAGTGCCATGACACTTACATAGTTCAGAAAAGGCAACTTTTGTGCCAGGAGGATGGATGGATCATAATTCAGGATTCTTGAGTAGTGCTCTGTCTGGTTCTGTCTGCTAAAGTTTTCAACAAAGATAACGGTCACTCAGAGAGTTTCCAAACACATTTGAAGGCCACTAACAAGGCCACATTTCAAGCAAGACATGTCCATTATAATGAGAACAAACTTTTTAAGGCAAAGGAAACTATTTTTCAGTAAAAACTTGCATATGGGAGGTGTTCATCAGAGGAGGTTTTGTTAAGAGTCTTGGATAAAGGACAGAGTCATTAACATTTTTTAGGTGACATAAATAACTTTAATTCAGCAACAAGATTATTGTTGCAGTGAATAAGCCAAGCAAGTCCTTAATGCACCCTGGGTCTCAAAAATACAGCCTGACACTTTATGTAATTTCCATTCCATGTTGGGAGATCTTCACAAAGGCTGCTGGTGATAAATCTTCCTCAAGGACTCCAGCTGGGAAAAGGGAAGAGTAGCTTATTGCAGCAGTGAACTCTGAGAGGTTTAATTCCTGTAATTGCTAATTGCTCAGTATCTCAGATGTCAGACCTTGCACCTAAAACACAGGGCCAGCTCCTGGGAAAATGGATTTAAAATGTTGGTGAAAGGTAAAGGATGATCAGTGTATTTTTCCACTGTTTGTAATATTTAGATGTTCCTGGCATCAAAAACTATAAGAACCAGATGACACTGGAATGACTGAACTAACTTGATTTGATAAAGCAAAGATTTGTAATTGATCACAGTTGATTTAGGTGCATTTACTTGTCAAATGTGTTGTGGGTCTGAGTACATTCATTCTATAAATCTAGGCTGGAAAATTAATCTAGGTGCCAGATGAAAATATAATATACACAATAACTCAAGGTGACAACTCTTATAGAGGCTCACATCAGAATCAAATTGAATGATGCCAAAAATCCAATGAGTACCATGAGCATTATGCAATGCATCATCATAAATCCATAGGACCAGTAGGAATAAATAGGATTGATAAGGATTGTTGATTCACCAACAATCCAGTCTCTACCATCTGTCAAAATGTGTTAATATATGTTTTAAATCATCATTATTAAAACCTTAAAAACTGCTAAGACCCTTTGAATGAACATTCACATACAGTAGACACAGGTGAGAAGTGGCTAACCATGAGCCATGAAGGGCCAGTGGTCTGCAGGTTTTCATTCCAAATAAAGACTTAGCTCTTCTTCAAGAAGAGGGAAATAATCCATCAGTGAAATCACCTGCTAAGGTGACTGGTTGGAAATTAAAACCTGCTGACTGTCGACTCTTCATGCCACATGGTTGGTCACCACTGCAATACAGCAAGACTGTGAGACTGTGACTGAAATTACTCACTTATTCCTTCATTCACAATTCTCTTTATAAAAGACAATCAGTGATTTACTCTATTATCAGAAGTAAATTGAGATTTTTGACACTTAAAAATCATTATTTTGTATCATCACTGACAGATGTAGTGTTGCATAACTGTAATTTTTGCATCCATAAAATGTGATGCACCACATTGTTGAACTGTTAAAGGAAAGTTTTTCACATATCATGGACACTCTACACTGAGTATGAATTTATTTATTCAGAGTCAGATTTTGGACACAGCTATGTTGTACATTCAGCAATTATGATTCAGCTACATTGGTCATCCAGTCAACCAAACTGCCCTACACCCAGCACAGAAAAAAAGGACATGATGTCATGGTTTCAGTATGGTCAATAGTCAACAAACTGCTAAGAGACTAGGGATGCCCTGGTTGGCCTAGTGGTTAAGTGCAGATCGTGAACTGCAACATCCCTGATCTTGCATCTTGCAATGGACCCTCACTGTATGTCATTCCCCATGTCTGTCTCATCATTCCCTGTTAATCAAAATTACATCATCAGTCTAGCAAAGGTAAGCCATGGCTAAATGAACTCTCCCAAGAGTGTTATTGTTGTATCTACAAATCCTTGGCCAGCTACCTCCACCGGTTTGAGCCAAACTCTCCAGTCTCTCTCCTCTACCTCTGTCAACTCAGCAGACCTAAGCATAGCCTATGAGAAAGGAAGTGAAACAAATGTATGTTGATGAACTACTGTATATCTCATCAATACTCACAATCTGGGTCTTCCTCTACCCATTCCCAAGATTTTGGGAGTAGGTAATGTATCATGTGTTGCCCCTATGATGAATGAATGAATGAAATTAAAACAAAGTCCACACACTGAGGCAATTTTTCTCACTAAGTGTTCCTCATTAGACTTCATTATGAAGCAGCCCCTGAACAGGAATTATCCCTTAACAAGGAAAAGGGGAGACAGTCATTATTCCCTGTAAATTCTGTTTCTGAAGCAGTTCACAGAGGTGATGTGTAGCAATTCCCCCTCTGAACCAGTGATTTATAAGTCAATTTATAACCATTGGGAAGAGGCTAGTCTGCAATACTCAGATATTTCTGCACACTTCATTTCTTTTCAAAATCACCTATTGGCCATTGATATTTAAGACTTGTATCTGCGCCAAACTCTTTGTGCACCACATTGTTTTGGAGGAATTGTTCCACTGCTGCAGTTATTATTATGTTGGAATGAGTTTTGAAACTGCAGTTAAATGATTTATGGATGTTGGAAAGATTTGTTCCTGTATCAATTGTTGAGCCATAACTTGGACATGTGGGTTATTACCGCATTGATTGAGCGCATTTTTGTGTGTGTGAGTGAATGTGTCTGTGTGTGTGTGGCTGTGGGTGTTGTGTTTACTTTCTCAGCAACGTGCACACATAAGAAATTTCTAAGAGAACAGATGATGATGCAACAAACAAACTTGGATGAGAGAATAAGGAGGGAATGGAATAAGAGAGAAAACAGCAAGACACAACACAGTGTGACCCTGTGATAAAAATACAGAGACACAGCATGTACCTCACATGCTGATAATAAAAAGGCTTCTAATCAAGAGGGCAGACAAAATACACTCATCCTGCATGCTAGTAAGGATCAGTGCTTATAGACTGGCTTCTTTTACATACAATATCTGTTTGCATGCATCACCAAATTATGAACACATACATATAAAAGCTAAATAAATAAAAAATATGTAAAAGTGGCATTTTAGCATCTAAGATTGTCATTTTGTTTATCTGAAAAATATGTCAAAAGAGGTCAACAAGGCTTCTGACTTTCATACACTTTCTCTAACCTTCACTAAGTAGTTTTAGTCACTTAAACCGAACACAACTTTAACTGTAGCACTTTGGTGTCACATTTTGTTGGGCAACAACAAATTATATTTGTCTTGCTGATAGCAGAATCAACAAAATAATTTTTGTAATGTTCATTTGTAATGTTTTGGAAAGCAGTGACAGATGACCTATGTTACTGGTCTTGGAGGACTTCCTGATTATAGGTGCATCCTCACAATCTAAATCTAAAGCCTGCTGTTGATATTTAGCACTTATTATTTGCTTACCATGATGTCATGTATCTCATGTATCAAAATCTATTTTCCATTTTCAACAAGCCCCCCAAATGTAACAAAATACACTGTTTGTGATTGCTGACTAGGGCATCATTTTCTGATATGATGTCCCTGAAGGCAAGAGGACATCATTTGTCTGTGCCTTGCAAATAGAGATAGACAGAATATTTTCTTATCTGACACCACTGAGGTTAAGGTTTAGTTAGGTTTAGGCACAAAAATGGCAACACCATATCACCATCTGACTACTTATGTTTCTTGGCCTCATGGATCCCTTTTTAGCATTGGAGCCATTTCAATATGAGTACAATGTTATCATAACTGATTAAACTGATGGCCAAACCTACAAGATAATGCACAAGTTATCTTTAAAGCCACTAGTGACCCCAAAAATGTGACTTTCCCTATTTCTCTGCCACACCGCATCCAATGAAGCAATATGCAATAAAACCATCCAAAAGCATGTGCACTTGACAGAACTCTATATGACATCAATCAAGTCAACTAGTCTACATTTAACCACAGTTATGCTCTCAAAGGGCTTCATGAAACCCAAAATCCTGTCAGCAAAATCTAAATTTTTCCCATTCCTTCCTCTGCCTCCCCCAAAATACCCATCAATCAAAGCCATGCTACAAGAATCAAATCTGACTTCACCCATTTCTTCGACAGAAAGTGAACATCCATCAACGCAGGGCTCCAAAATGAAAATGTCTGTGCACATTTCTCCCTGCGTTAAGCACACAATTATCACAGCCTCTTCCCCCTTCCTTCATAAAACAGACATATCATCTATCAAAGCTGCCCATCCTAGATTCAACAGGCTGTTCACATGGGACACATAAACCAGTGGAAGGGCCTGTTCAGATATTCATGGAAACAGTGGAGATCTGTGATGTGGATGCACTCGATAGCCCGCCTCCATGAATTAGCGGCGGCAGCAGCCCTCAGAGGCTCATAAAGCTTGATGGGTTTGTCTGGCTGCAATGAGCACTGGGTAATACAAAGGCAGAGGTGTGTGTGTATATGTGTGTATGTTGTACATCTCATTTTCCAGCCTTTGAATATATGCTTTTCAGTCACTGATAATGACCAAACAAAAGCTGTTTTCTACCCTAGAGCCTGAGTCCCTTAGGGTGTATGAGAGTTTACAGGAAATGATGAAGTATGTTTGGATAAATGTAATCATTCTTCACACAGATACATACACACACATTAAGATGAGATTAAAAAAAGGAATCATGATGCATAATGGTACATTCTGAGTACATTTTAGCTCAACCAAAAGAAAAGCGGCAGGTGAGAGAGGGTTAGGGGCATAAACAGGGAGAGCAGAGGGAAAACAAGCATTATTAAAGGATGTAACTAGTCTAAAAATATAAAGACACATTAGAAGAGGAATGACAGTGTAAGAATGTTTAGATAGACCTACACTGATGTAAAAACGAGGACAGACAAATAGAGCAACAGGAGAGAGAGGCACAAGAGTTTGAAAAGCAGCTAGTCAAGGGTTTTTTTTTTTTTTGACACTCAGTGTTTTCACCACAGCTGGATATGAGGGAAAGCTGGCATTATTCTGCCAGGGAGGGAGTCAGGTACTGTATTATTACACTGCAGGCATTCACAGAGCAAAATGACAGAGAATATTTGGAACCAGCAGGCAAGGTGTTTTCAGATTAAACAGGGGTAATGGTGGGAAGCTATTCACAGCAAGTGAAGTATATTTCCATTTTGCTAGGTGGACACTTCTCGCAAAGGTGCTTCATAATGTCAGTTCACAGGTAGAGCTATTTAGATTTCTTGACTTTCATGGCCCTCAGTCAGTATCCTACACGTCTCTGTTATCTGCTGTTATCTAACCCACAAGGTATATGTGTGAACGGAGATCCAAAGTGTCAACATTAAACAAATAAATAAGACATTATGACATAAATTATATGAATAAATACATATAAAAATGTAGCCATGAAATTATGATGTAATATTTAAGGAAAAATGAAATATAAATAAAAATATAATGATAAAAAATTGTTCATGGTAGGTTATTTTCATTATATTTCAGTGGTTCTTTTGGATTTTCTTTTCTTTTCTTTTTTTTTTTTTTTTTTTTTTACTCCCCCCATAGTAATTTCTTTAATATTGAATACATTGGGTCTCCGTACCAATGTTCCCAGTGCATGTTCCTTTGCTCAAGAAAACAATTGTCACCGTCTTCAAACAAGACAGAATAAGGCTGATAAAAGCACCACAATAAAAAACAACAGTAACTGTTGGATAGTGACAACATGTCTCATATCTGATGTATGAAGGTCTCCCCATCATCCCCTCGATCTCCACATCCTCACTTCCTCATCAGAATGCAAAAGGTACTACCTGTCCAATATAACCATGGGATAATGGGAGAGGTTTTCAGATGTAGAGGAGCCACCCCCCACCCCCCTGTAATAACAAATTGTGATGATATGCCAAAGATTCATCAGCACTACAGAGGAGAGGATTTCGGTAAGCTACATTTCAGTCAGTGCTAGTTAATTTCATTATCAGTGATATTTTCATTACCGCTCCACAAGGTGCTCTGTCAGTGGTGAGAAGTGTGGATTGCAACATGCAAATGATAAACATGTTCTCTACACGCCAAAGTGTGCAGTGGTTATAATTTAGGTACTGTAATCCAAGAGCCTCCATCCTTCTTTGGTTTTGGTGACATCACTGACCACTCCTTGCTCTCTCCCTACAATTTCCCCCTAATGAGCTTTTGAAGGGAGTGAGCTGATGGAGAGACTGATTCAAGACAAGCTGCTGCTGCTGCTGCTACTGCTATCAAGAGGAAAACACCATTTCATATTCCCACTGACACACAAACACACACACACATATAAGATCTTAGACGCACGTACACGCTCTCATAAACCCACCAACGCAGACTGAATCATTCACTAAGACCAGACCTTAGGGGCTCTGCAGTCTGCAAGTTTGTGTGTGTGCATGTGGTGTGTTTGCATGTGTGTGTGTGTGAGCGAGTGTGTATCTGTGAGTGTGCGAATGTGCTTGGAATCTCCCTGAGTACACTGCGTAGGCGGATAAGGAGGGAAGCCCATGTGTTAGAAGCACAAGTCAACATATCAGCTCTCTGCCTGCTAGCTACAGAGACTGAGAGATAAAGAGAAAGAGCGAGATTAAGGGCAAAGGAGAGAGAGAGAGAAATGAATGGAGAAATAAACGAGGAGAAAGGATGAAAAAGATAAAGAGTATGAGAAACAGAGAAAAGAAAAAATAGAGAAAGAAACAGACGTGGTGTGATTGGTTGGTTTATCATGTAGACAAAGCAAATGCAGATAGGGCTAAAGATGTTTTTGTCTCTTCCTCATTTCTAACCGTGCAATTGCCATGGAAACTGAAGATTTGACACATGCTAAATTCTCTAACACAGAGAACTGACACTCACATTAAATTCAGACTAAATGTAGGACCCTTTATATGTGGTGTCTCTTATATCAGCCAGGCTCACGGGTATCCAGAAACATCACCACTACAGTTTAGATTCCTGCAGTAATCACAAATAAATCTCAGTCTACAGATACCAAATTATTTGTAATGATATTTACATGATAAGGATATATTCGTGCATACATTGTCTCAATGAGCCACAGTTTATAGTGCTCTGGTTGTTTGATTCTCTGGATTTATGTGATGTTTTCCATCCTTTTGGCCCGCTCCACATTGTACACTGGTGGATAAACTCCTCTGACTTGTTAGACATAAAAGTCATTAGATGCTGGAACCCAAGACAAGCTGAAATAAACTCCAACTTAGAGACAAGTGGCTCAATGAATCCTATTTATTATAAGAGGAGCAGGATTTTCAGAGCAGGATCATTTTTGGTACAAAACACCCACAAACAGTACTCTATCCAAGGTGACCCTGCAGAGATATTAATGTTCCATGTTTTGTGGTTAATGCTGACTTCATGACTCAGCGCTGGTTAGATGTTCTGACAGTGCAGCAATGTAAGAGAGTCTCAGTGGATGTTCTGCAGTCCCTCTCGGACTGAGCAGTGTCAATCCTGTCTTAAGTCAGGGTGGCGATGTCATCATCCACTCCCCTTGTACCCACTGGACCAGAATATCCAGTGGAGACAAAGGAGAGAACTCCATTTTCTGATGCAGACCATGAGATTCAAAGTGCTCCAGAAATAGTAATGGATCTTGCCAATATTGTTTTCAAACTATTATTGCTACACAAAATGAATCACACCACATTTTATTCATTTGTTACATCAGTGCATAGATTATATTGTATTATGTTGTAAAACATAATTTCCTGCACCTTGCCTCACTGCCTTGGACTGCAGTTGTATTTTTTCTGGGCAACACTGGTCAAAGCTAGAGTTTCAGAGAAATCATGACTAGGAATAACACACTCCATTGAGTCATATGAATTGTAAGTGAGTTTCTAGCTCAACACTAGTATTTTCTCAACAGTCATAGAACTAAAAAAGAAAGAATTCTCTAGAGAGAAAGTGATAAGTCATCATTTAAAGGTAAAGCCTTTGAAAGGAATAAAAGTTCTAATTACAAGTGGTAACAAAAAGGTTCACATCTGGACATCCTCATTATATGTGAGTAAATTTCCACTTGGGTTTTAGTATAAAGGGGAAATCTGTGTAAGAAGATCGCTGAGTTGAAAATGCTCATAGGGCCCATCTATTTGTGACTTATTTACCAATATCTACTTTATAAGTCCCCAGCATGAGCTAAAAGTCTGTGATAGTGCACCACTTAGTACTGAAGCTGTAAACCCATCAAGCTTCCATTGTCAGTTCACAGGTGGGACACATTCCCGTCCAAGCCAGAAAATAATTATATTCAGTCATTATCTGCGCTATGCTATAAAAGCATTACTGTATTTCCCAAATGAAAAATGCTGCCACAGCACAATATGTCTTCCAAAATTTACCATATTTTCATCCCATTAGAGATGCTGTACGGACATTCTGTTGGCAGACAGAAGTGTACACTGTTGAGAAGTGCTGAGTCATCAGTGTGAGACAGCTGACAGGAGGATGGGGTTTTGTCATGTTTTGCCCAAGCATTTATTTTAGTCCACTTAGTGTTGTATTTTGGAGGGTTTCTAAGCAGAGTGTATGAATAATAAATTTCCACCAATGTGCTTTCATTTATTTACTGAAAGTGTTGACAGACACCTGCTGACATGTTGTTTTTCTGTGTCAGCACTATCACAGGGGACACAACATACAGTGGCCTCAGAAAGTATTCCACTCACTTTCTGTACATTAAATTGTGCGGTCATTCTACAATTAATAACCCATAATTAAAAGTTAAACATGTTTTGCAAATTTCGTAAATATTAATCAAAATGAAATCTCTTTATCTACAAAATATTCAGACTCTAGTAGAACAGTACTTTAGAAGCACTGTGCATTGTGGAGCAGGTGTTCTTCAAGGACCCTGTGTGTTTGGCTGTATTCACTCTTCCCCAGTTCTGACCAGTCTCCTTGTTGTTGAGAGTATTCCCATAGCATGATGCTACCACCACATACTGCCACCGTAGGAATGGTGAGAGCTAGGTGATGAGAAAAGGTGTTCCCCTAGACACAGGTTTGGAGAGTTTTGCCCAAGGGCTAGTTTTGTCTCATCAGACCAGAGAATGTTTTTCCTCATGCTCAGAGTCCTTTAAATGCCATTTGGCAAACTCCAAGCAGGCTGTCATATGCCCATTACCAAAGTGGCTTCTTGTCTAGCCTCACTACCACAAAGGCCTGATTGATGAGTGTTGCTAAGATGACTGTCCTTCTTCCATCTCTGAAGAGGACTTTCTGAAGCCTCAGGCTCAGTTTGGCTGGACACAACTCTAAGAAACGTGTTGATGGTTCCAAACTTCTTGAATTGAATTATTGAAGACACTGTGTTTTGTGAACACTCAAAGCTAGGAAATTGCTTAATAACCTTGCCCTGGTCTATGTTCAGCTGCACAGGCTGTAGAGGTCTATGGAGATTTTCACATTTAACCATGCTGTGTGAATTAGGGACCTTATATACACAGGTGTGCCTTCCAATGTCCCATCGATTCAATTTGCTACAGGTGGATTCCAATAAGTTCTGACTCATCTCAAGGATACTCAAAGTAAAACAGAATGCACCTCCTGACCACACTTTGGAGTGTCCCAGAAGGGTCTGAATATTTCTATATAAGAGATTTCAGTTTTGATTCTTCATAACGGTAACAAAAAAAATCACTTTGTTTTATGGGATCACTAATGGTAGATTGGTGGGCAAAAGGTAGTTTAGCCAGAGACACAGATTCAAAGAACAAATATGACATGAAAATATGATATGAATAATACGGTTTAGCCTATACAATTCATTTTAATCATATACCTACTACGCTGGTAAAGGAAGATTCCAACAATTATTTACTTAAAAGATGTTACTTCTACTGTTTATCTCGCAACTGTGACAATCCTTCATCCATTAGCTATACTGCTTATCCTTTATGGGTCGTGACGAGGCTGGGGCTAATCCCAGCTGATATTCGGCCAGAGGCGGGTACACCTGGACAGATCGCTAGTTTAATATGCGGGCTGATACATAGAGACAAACAATGATTTACACCACATTCACAATTCACAGGCAATTTAGAGTCACCTGTTAACCTAAGTATGTCTTTATACTGAGAAGCCGGAGGAACTGTCACAATGAAGGATGATTTTCCCATGATAACTTCAGAATCACGCTTATAAACAGCTATGCAGTGCTTTACATCAGATTACCCTTCAAACCCATGGGTCTATTGCTTAAACCAGCCTTTCAGATTCCTGGGGTTAAGCTGTGTGAATGTTCACAAGAGTCAAGGTGTTAGCTTTACATCAAAGTAGAAATCAAACTCTAAATTTAACTAGATTGGTCTGATGCAGGCTTATGTGGCCTGGATAGAAATACTCCTTGGTAAAGCATATGGTATCTATCATCTGGTATTTTTGAAAGTCAGTAAATGTGCTGACAATGCTTTCATTTGAACAAATCAGCCCAGATGTTTGTATTCTAATCCATTGTTAAACAGCATTTATGATAATCTCTACTGCAGGTTACTCATAATTTTAATGATATATCTAAATGGTCAGAACAAGCGCAAATGCATCTGAAGGTCACCTGACTCAAAGCTCAATCACCCTTCCACACAGCGCCCGGGATTCAGTCATACTGTATTGGCAATTTTCAGAGAGTACACACACCAGTCCAGTCACCAACTGTCGTTAGGGAGTGATAACCCATAATCACTGCAATCCAATGGGCTGTTTCCGCCTGAAGTGTCTCAGCCACAGTGTGTACAGCATTCTGCCTTAACGAGGTTATGCAGATTTATGCAATGAGGTTTAACCCCTGACACTGGGGACTTCCGGGTCTTTAAGTCGTTAGCTGGCCTTTCTGTGCTACTGCTCTTGGGTGGCACAGGAGTCACAGTGAATAAGAGAGGGAGTCCGAACAGGCTTATTAGGAGACAAAGAAAGAGGTATGGGAGAGGATGAAGTTTTAGAAGAACCTGGAGGAGGGAGGCTTGATGAATGGAGGTGAGAGGAAAGGCAGCCGCTAGGAGATAAAAGCCATGACAACAGAGGTACAGGCAAAGGCTGAGAGGAGAGGGGCGGGAAATACTGGGATGTCAGCTATGGTGCTGTCCCATCATATGTTTTGCCTTTATACTCTGACTTCTTGATTTCAAAAGATTAGAGGTGATAAACAGCCCCACACTTCAGCTACTGAGCCATAAAATCAGAACACTTATTGATCACAACACTCATATCTAAGATAAGATAATGCATTCAGTTTGACTGAGTAAGATTATAATTAAGACGGTTATTACCTCCAGTATGCTGTAACAGAACTTTATTTGTTTGCAGTGGAATAAGCATTCTCAAGTCCTGTATGCATTACTTATTATATACCTGCCCTGCTGCAGATCTCTGATTTAGATTGCTGCAGCACACAACACAACACAACCTGCAAAGGATTGTTTGCTATAGAAAGACAGGTGATTCTGTAAACCCAAGATTATTTTACTCAAATCACGCTTTTAATATGATTTCTCTCTACACTATCCACAGTTAATCATGGTTATAACAAATTAAGTATGTTTTGTGGTTGGTTGCTTTGGCAGCTAAAAGACTTGAAAGATTGAAAGATTGTGTTGGCACTCTGGGCAGTATTAGGTTGGTCAACAGGATGAAACCCAAGTCTGCAGAAAAGTCAAATACCAAATGCTCAACCACCACCTCAGCCCCACAATTCCACACAGCAGCTCAATACGCAAAATAACCATCCATCTATTAGGCATACCACTTATCCTTTGAGGGTCAGTTGTGACTGCTTGAGGCCAACTGCTTGATGGTTTGTGTTACTTGAAACACTAAACAATGGAATATCAAAGCTTGCATGCTGTTTTTTTCTTTTCTATAACAGACATAATCTGCAATGACGTGACTGGCAGGAAGACAGGTGAACGCTCAGCGTACAACCTGCTCATGCATCTGAATATCAAGATGTTTACTGAAAGCTAAAACCAGACACTAATGGCCCACAACAATGCACTAAGCTTTCCTACTGTGAAACTGTTTACTGCATTTTCACTTTGTACCATTCCTCTTTATTCCTCTCTTGATTTTTGTTTCAGGAAGATGCTGCCTTTTTCCAGTTTTACATCAAGGTATGGAATAAACATCCTGATTGCTCTCTCTATGATCTGTGGGAGCGACACCACCTGACAAGGTGCTGTTGATGCATTCAAGCTTGTCTCATCTTTTCATCCGGCAGGAAAAAGACATGGTGGAAACGCGCTTGATGCTTCAGTCTTTGGGGCACGCTTTTTTTTTTAAATAAAGCATACAATTAGAAGCAAGTGTGTGTTATGTTGTGAAAACAGATTAGAGCTCATCTCCTTCAATCGCTGTGTAGCCACAAACGTTAAGCCCTAACTTTTTCTCCTATCGTTCTTGATGCCCTGGTTTCAGGGCATCGCAGCTTTTCATATTCAGTACCACAGGGGAACCAGCATGCCTCGGCTTTACTGAATACAGTGAACACCCAGCTGCATTGACTGGTACACTTGATCAGCATGGAAAATTGCATTGGTGTCCCAACATAACTATTAAAGTAAAGACACAAATGTCCACTTTTGCCAGATTTTATGGTCTGATCTTTTACCAACCATGTTACACCCAATCTCATACTACAATAAGACTCTGAGTCAGTCTGTGCCCAAACAACAGCAATTAATTGTCAATGATGGCTCTAAGCCGTGCGCCAAATATGGTATCACAGTAAATCAACTATTCATGCATGCATGTTTGTATGAATGCTAAATGCAATCCATTCAAATAATAACAATGCTTTCTTTTCATTTTGAATTTACAAAAAATACATGCAAATAGCTGCTTCATGTTTGTGTGTTATTGTTTTCATAATAGTTCCAGCTATGAGGTCAGATTTGACCATGTAAATGTACTAGAGAATTGGAGTGATGGCCTTTATGTATATGAAGAGTTGTTTGGATTTAAATGCCAGAAACAACTTTTATGATTGTTTGCTATTGTTGGGTCTAGTTGTACAGTTATCCAACAAATCTGAAGTGTTTGCTTAATAAAACAGGTAATAACCAATTTATACTAGGAGCGCATTATGTAAACAGATTGATTTTTCAGAAAGAGATGGGACAACACAACTGTCATTCAAACATGCAAATCCAAACACGCCTGATTCCTACTGCAATAAACCCTTCTAAGATCACTGTTGGGTTGGTGGCCCAGAAAGACTGTTTGATGTCCACAGGATCACAAGTTCATCCTCACAACAGCAAAGCACCATCCTTATCATCAAGGCGCCCCTTATTCAGAGCTGGAACTGCTGTGTGCCGCTCAGATCAGTTGTATTTAGTGCAGTGATAGAATCTCAAACCCCATGCACGAGATGTCTCAGGTGGACTACATGTTCAGCTTGTTCAAGATAAAATTCAATCTGCTTTAGCTGGAGTTGAAACACATCAACATATCAAATAGCTATTAAGAGAAAACTAGACATTTGATTACAAAATCGAAAATCTTGAAAATATGCAAGAAGAAAACAAAACAACAGATATGCTGCTGTCTGGCAGCTGAGTTAGACTGGGATTGTGTGATCACTGCAATGCTATTTGAAGCAAAATGAAAGAAAATTTTGAAGAAATATCTAGGTTGTGGAGTTTCAATTGAAACAGAATTCCGAGGCTTAGCGTTAAGTTGAATGTCATGGCAGCCTCCAGGGTACTTGTGTGATGAGCAGATGTAATCCAGGAAGGTTAATCATCAAGTGTAAAGAAGCAGAAGAATTCATGTCTTAAGACTTTATATTAACTCACTATACTGAATAAAGGACAAATAATCTGGTTTAGGCACATTTATCTTGCATTCGAAAGCTCGTTGTTTATCTCAAGTAATTGGACGTAGTGTTTTAAAGTCATTTTTGTTTCCTTGGATCATTTGGGGTTGATCTCATCATACTGTATTTCAGATTAATCAATGACCTGCAGCCAGGATTGATATACAGTAAGCCCTGTACTTAACTTGAAAATGGAAAGCTGGAACTAAAGGACACACACACACAACCTCTTCCCTCTCAGCACCCGCAGCAGGTGCCATGTTACTCGTTTGGATGCTTGCTCATTGAGATCAGAAGGTAGATAGGCATGGCAGCACAGTGGGCATCAGCTGGGCACCAGAGAGGTGAAGAGAGGGAGTGAGGGAGGACAGAGAGAAAACAGGTTGTCAAAGGAGACAAAGAGCAGAAAGACGGAAGGAGCGAGGTGCAGAGGGAGGGCAGTGAGACAGAAGAGTGTTTACAAGCTCTGAGGGTTTACAAGTGTGTGCGCTTGCGTCTCTTGTGTTCTTTTGTGCGGCCGCTTGGTAACGTGTGGGTGTATGTGTATGAACAGGAGAGAGGGAAGAAGACAGGAGGAGAGAGAGAGAGTGTGTGAGCGAGAGACAAGTGATTTCACACCAATAAAGTGCAATCTTGAGGCACTGACTCACTCCTGACTCCAGCAGCAGTGTAGCAGTGTTGCTGTGTTTACACCCTCTGAGTGAAACAGATGGAGCAGAGAAATACAGCTAACCACCGGACAAGACCCTCAGTCTTGTATTTATTCTGTATGGGTACAATATAGAAACTACGGAAGCCTCTATGTAGAAAAATATTGATACTGCTTGACTTGACATCATCTGGAGGACAACCATGAAGCTGTAGGCATGTGCAGGAGGGAAAAAGCACAACGATAGCTACATTTTCCTCCTTCACAGCCTAAGGAGGAGTAAAATCCAAGCCTACAGATGGAGCCCTCAAATGTCTCCTCACAGCCTAATCCATGTGTGTAAGAGATATGTTGCTGTGCATTTGCATGCACCTAGCGGTTACGTGTCTTTTCACAGAGGCATTTCTTCCTCCCTGCACTGGGAACATCAAGGCTCTGTGCCTTATGCAACTCACAGCCAAGGTCATCAAAGCATAAGGAAGCACATAAGCAGTGAGCTCTAAAAGCTCAGGTGAATGACCGGCTGGATTGACTCAGCTAAAGAAGAAATTTATGGAATGATTAATACGGTAGACAAACTTTCCTTTCAAGTTTTGTTGATACACAACAATTTCAGCAAAGGTAAATCCTGGCATATTTTATGTATCCAATTCAACTCAAGTGAAACCTGGACATGTGAATTTAAGGTATAAAGAGGAGCTGGAGGGTCTAAAATGGAGGACACTACTGTAACTTATTGTCTGTGTTGCTACTTCCCACACATTTTTGATGGTACACTTATGTCTTGTAAATAAACTGTGAACATTGTCCCTTTAGCATTAATCCTGCAAGTAGTCCCACTGTCACCGGGCCTCCAGCACCACATATGTCTTAAGGACAGGGGTGGGTTTTGCTGTGACACTTTATTTTGCCTTGCTTTATCATAAGAATAATACAAGGATACTGTATGTACAGACTGCAAAGTCAAACGTATGATTTGTGATATATAAATAAACTTGGGATACACACTTGATAATCCCGATTATCCTTTCTTTTTTTTTTTTTTTAACATATGTTGACCATTTTTTTTCCATCTGTCAGTTTCAGAAATGAGTGAAGAGCTCACTCTTGTAACAGATAATTAAACAATATATAAAGGGCTGGTGTTTCCCTATATTTTTCTTATTGTCAACAAATAACATGAAAATAGCCTGTCTGTTTCTGACTTTCCTGTCCTCAGCCTCAGAGCCCACAGTTCCAAGTGTTCCAGTCTTTATCTGAAGCAGCTAAGCACATAAACTTTACTCAAACAGGAAGAAATGCTGTCTTTGTTTGAATCTATTTTCAGCTTTGGATTATTACACATTTGGTGTATTACTGAATGTTTCCAGCAGCAGAATATGTTGAATTGTGTAAAAATAAATGACTATGTCCATGTGAAAATTTGATTACAAGATATTGTGTGTGTCATGACTTTGGACTAGAGTTCTAGGACACAAAGGACTTATATATAGAAGATATATCAGGCTTTGCATACACTATAGTTGTTAGTAGGATATTTTCCTCCTCTACATTTATTACTGTATCTAAGTCATGCCTCCGATATTTTCAAAAATGTCCTAATTCTCTAGAGTTCAAAAGGCAGCTCCCACCACTAACCAATCAGCTGGCTTAAAACTGGAGCCAATCACTTTTCGGTGTGCTCTATGTCAGAATTAGCTGCAATTAGTGCTTTTTGTGTGATAGTTAACAATAAATGAATTGTTTAATGTAGAGAAAACTATTTCTAAGAGATTCACAACATAACATTACCTGGACTTAGTTTCTAGAAAGAGTGTACCTTTTCCTACTGTGCGTGTGAGGGTGGGTGGGTGTGTGGGTGGGGGAGTCAGGGGGGGCAGTTGCCATGGCAATGAAGTGTTTGTACTTCAGCTGTAGAATGATAGCATCCTCCCCGGAGAACACTGGCTTCGAGGCTTGTAATTGGACCGAGCCTTCTCTAAGGAGCGCTCAACAGACAACAACACATAACCCAAAAGGTTGCTGTGACCTCATATTGAGGTCAAATGTGCTGTTGGTTGTTGTCGGGGAGGCACACAGTTTCTCTTTGCAGTCTAATCTGCGTGGAACAGCGTGGACATCAAACATGGAGGATCACAGTACAGTAAACAGAGAGGGCTACACGCACAGAGGATCAGTGTACAGTAAGCAGAGAAGGTCTGAAGTCTGGGGATAACAGTGCATGAAATACCTGAGCTTGAGGGCTAGATTTCCTCACATGTTTGAGAGCTGGTTCCTACACATGCTGCATCTACTGATCTAATTAGTTTGGTGTTCAAAAAGGTGAAATTTAATTACATTTATTTTTTTTTTCCAAATAGAAGCATTCAGAACAAATAGAGAAAAGACAACAGTAAACATGTTGTTCTTCATGAATTATGCATTTCTGTCAAGGCCACTTGCAAATGAGTATGTCTGCAAACAAATAGCACAGCCTTTGGCCAATCAGTGCAATTTCAGAAAGTGCCAGCATGGAGAAATGAGAAGGAAGTTTTGCGCAAATCTGATTATCTGATATTGTGCGTGTAATTTTGGATACAGATTATTTCCTGAAATTTGGTCAGAATCTGATCTGTGGCATCTGTGACATTTTGGAGGAGAAGCAGAAGAAAGGGAACCAATTACTTTGTTCTTCGAAGAGAAGTGAGACATGACGAATAGTACTATAGGAGGAATTTAAACTCTATATGCCTGATAATTATATACTGTACTGGATATTTGATTATATTCAGTTAAAATCATGATTTTTACATAGGTCTGGGTCAGCAGTGGATTTTTCCCATACAAGCAAAGGTCATGCTCCCCATTGATTTTCCTCCAGTGGACACATCAATAATCTTAATGCAAAACAGCTTTGACCTCTTGTCCATTTCTGTGTAATAATCCAATAAACATCTGTATACTGAAACCATTTTTTAACAGGTAAGATACATTACTGTCCAGGCTGCCTGTTCCTCTGGTTGGATTCATGTACTTTACAGTTGCTGTTAATGTGACTTCGTGGAAGCTTATAGTCTTTGTGCAGAACATATGTGCGCATGATGTTTGATTCATAAACTATACATAAGCTGCGTAATCTTATTTTATGTGTGTGTAAATTTATCTTACACACGTGTGATGGAAGAATCTAAAATGAGCTGGAGACTCAAACTGACTCCAGCTCAGTTGGAGCTGAAGACTACAAAGTTTGAAAATGAACAAAATCTGGGGGTGCTGAGTTAGAAAGAAGTGAACTTACCAGAACTCTGTAGCCAACTCATCTCTGCTTGAGGCTAGAGGTTTGAAGCTACATTAGCTGCTACTAGCATAACACACCTGATTCTCCAGTTGAACTATTGGTGGTCGAGGTGCATTGTGGATATTGTAGGCCTGAGGTTTTCAGGGTGAAATGGAATTAAAAAATATTATATCTCTGGTTCTACTACATCGATTTGGATACTTTTTATTTTAAACTGTCCACCATGAGCCCGACAGTGTTATGGGAGTACAATGCTAGATCTGTGGAAGACTCTTTTAGAAGCATGATTAAAATCTGTTCATCTGACATGAGATTTAAGCTCCTCTGTACAATTCATATTTCACTTTGTTTTCATACTGTATGTTGCTCATAATGCCTTTAACAAATGACTTATGCTTGTTAAATTGTTCAGAAAACCACCACACATTTGTCCTCATTATCAAACCTGCAGTACCACAATGTAACCAGGAGGTAAAAATATCTTTAAGCCTATGCTATGGCTGTGTTCAGACAGACATCAGTACCCCTCCATCATTTAAATTTGGACAGCTGTGCTGACTCATGAAACAAAAAGTAGTCTGATGAAAAAGACTCAACTTTTGTTGCAATACAGTGTAACATCATCTGGCAAGTTGTTGTAGTGGCCAATCAAATACACGCAAGCACACATTCCTGGTATGATACTTTGCAGTGGGTGCTGTGTATTTCTAGTGATTACTTCACAACTGCCCTGACAAAGATAAGATAGTTGCTGCTCTGATAAGCAGCAGTCTCAGTATTATGAGCAACTCTGCAGTGTTTTTGTGTCTGATGCGCCTTTCAGACTCATAGATGTATTACTCAAACTGGCCGTACTGGATCGTATATCATTGTGTCACTGAAACGTCTTTTAATGCAGGGCTGGTTTTTCAGTCTGAAAGCCCATTAATTGAAAATTTGACGTGAGATCATTCCCTTGTCAAAGTAAGCAAGTAACCATTTATTTGTTGGTTTTGCTTAAGTCATTCAGACAAGAATTTGGCACTCTAGTGGTACAATAAAAAAAGTGAAAGTATCACCTCAAGTCTGGGTCATTATGGTGAGTTTTATATCAAACTAATGGACTGACAAAACTGCTGACACATTTTGATCTGAAGCTTTCAACACAGCACATATACTTTCACATATGTATTCTTTTATAATATACTGTGTGTCTTGTAGCTGAAAATGAATTTCAACAGAATAATAAGACATGGGCTAATTCTTTTCCACTGGAGTTCCACCTTTTTTGTAAATTTGTTTTGTCTCAAACACATTTTAGTGCTTTTTAAAGCCAGAGCATCCGACTTAAATACTGTGCAGGAGAAGTACACCTCTCTCCTCTTATGAACTCTGTTATAAGACTATTTCATAATGAGAGCCTGGAGTTGGGTGACAGCTGGGTGTCACTGTCTCAAGTACAAGCAGATCTCTCACACAATATGTGCCAGGTGGTAACAGTCTCCATGTGACGTGTGGTGACAACAAATGCCCAGAGTTTGCTCTGTCTCCTCAAGCATCCATAGCTTGTGATTACAGTAAATTATTTTGAAACCAGGCCTATCATGCGAAAGAAATGGCTTCACCATGGTCATTCTACCATGGAGGCTGCTTTTTCCCCTCATGCGTTTCACATGAGATAGTTTCCATCACACACTCTATAACAGAACAAACAGGATAGGCCTATTCCTGATCGTTGTTAAGATTAAGTTCACCCAGTCTCAATTACAATAAAACAACAGCAAAGGATATGTAGTGGTGCACTACTGTGTGGAAGCCCTCACCAAGCTCTGCCTTAAACAGTAGTTTACTATGGATAACTTGAGAGGAGAGGGCTCACGTTTCAGTGATGTGAGCAGAGGGGTCAGAGTGGATTCAGAGGTAGACACGGAAAGACGGAAAAGAGGCCTTTTGAGTTACTCAAAGGAAATACCACGCAGTATTGGCAAATCCTTTCACTGTGCTGCAGTTAAAAGCTCAATCAACAGAGGATTTGCTGTAAAAAAAAAAAGGGGGGATTTTCTCAGTTGAGATTTCCAGTGCCTTTTAGCTCAACAACTCTGGAATTAATGAGGATGTCTAAACAGGTGCTAGTGTCCACTGATGCTTCCCTCTCCATGTCCACCAGTTCATTAGCCACAGTCATTAGACACCATATAGTCACTATCATCAGCATGCTTGGTTAGCCTGACCAAAGGCCTGCAACAATCAATAGAAAATTATTCTGAAGATATGAGTCACTGGGAAAACATTTGGAAAGCGCTGATGTGAGGTTATCTGCCTCTCAGTTGTAGGTTATGTTCCCCCTGTAATGCTGAAGTGCTCCTCTCATAAATAATCATCCACCGCACAGAGAAGCTTCCTGCCACGCTCTGAACCAATGCAAATCTCCTGTAAAGAAATATTAAAGAAAAGAACACAGTGGAATGAGTTGGCAACGTTCCAGTGAGCAGTAGAATACGCTCACCTTTGCAGAGTTATCCAGGTTTATCGGGACGGAAAAATAAGTACTGCAGGATTAATGTCAATTACCCAACTCTGACATCAGTTTTTCAACTTGACTGCACTTGTGTGGAGCCGCTTTTCAGCACTTCTGTGTCAGGAAACACAGGGTTTTTGCACCAAATCCTCCCCTTAAAACATCTTGTTTGAAGCTCTGCTGCTGCCGTGACTCCTGGGTGTTACAAACGCAGCAAGATATCACTTGCTATTCCACAGCAGCCTTGTGAACTGCTCAACCCAAGAGCATATGGTGAATGGTGGAAGGCAAGGTGTGTCTTTCAGCATTCAGGGGAACCTCAAGAGTACAACTGTTTGGGAAAGAGTTGTGTTTTTGTTCCCTTTAGCTCACATCAATATTTTTTCTTATAAGGTGCTGGTGGGAGTAATTGAGATTTAGATTCCCTAAAGCTGCATTTAAGTCTACATTTAATATTTCCTGCATCAGGTTGACTGTCAAAACTGACAAAATGTTAACGATACACATCCTCCACTTTTCCCTCCGAGCGCATTCGCCTCTATCCTCATCATCTTCATCAGCCCTGAGGTTAATTCCTGCAGGAAAAGTGCCGAGGCATGTTTGAAGTCTGGTCACACGTTCAGAGAAAGGAAGAAACATGAATGATTTGCATCAAAGATAACACCGCCGCAGGGAAGTGAGGACGGATGAAGCCTGTGCATTCTGAAATATAGACAGCTTCGGATTTCATGCCTCTGGGCGCTATGAAAAATTTAGCAGCTCGGATATATTGTTTGTTTTTGTAGCTTATAACTTACTGAAGATTAATTGATTAGATAGATTTTTTTTCTTTGAAGCCAAACAAAACAAAGACTGTAACCGTTTTATGTCTGAAAAGCAAATGCGTAGTGGAAATAGGTTTACCGAGGTGTCTAATAGTTTCTGCATATCCATAACCATTTACATATCCACATGAACTGAGCCTAATATAACAGATTACACACCCCCAAAAGCACCTAAATGTGTCATTTTTGCAGATTGCTTTCTCTGACAAAATCAGTCAAGACAGCAGGAGCATGAGACACTTAGAGTGGCATTAAGGCATGAGAGGATATGTAGAAAAAAAATGATTTGACTTGCTTAGGAACCTTAAAAAACATACACCTGGCCTACTACAAGTGCAGTTCCTGGATGTCAGGTGTCTGTTGCAGCTGCACGGTTCAGATCAACAAATAACAGACCTCAGTGGTTTACATACAGACAAACTGTGGTCAAAAATCTTTGTGGTGGAGAAGAATCTGCTCTTAAGTCAGTGTAAGTATGACACTGGTGTAAGTTATTATTATGATAGTGATTTTTAAAATAAAGAAGGAGGAAAATCTGTTTTTTTTCTGAAGTGTCACAGTTTCCCACCTGTCTTGGTATAACATCACTGCACGACTGTGTGACATGTCCTATAACTATCACTCATGGATCAGCAAACATCATTACTGAAGGTAATTCTGGAAAACAAATGTCAGCTGAAAGCCTACATCATTAAGGGGCCATTTTCAAACCGCTTCTGAATTACCAACTCAATTATTAACAGTGGACATTAATGAAAGACAGACAGGCTGCACGGTTCTAGAAATAATCTGAGTGAAGGAAAACAGTGATCTTACTCTGACTGTCGAATTTCCTGATGATGGTATCCAGGAAGGTGTTCTGCGGAGCCACATGGCCCCTCCGAACCGGCATCTTTGCTGCGGTGGATTTGAGAGACTTTGCAGGACTTTTAATAATATCGCACTGAGGCTGCGTTTCCCTTCCCCGCAGCCGAGCGCACGATGCTCACTGCGCTCTCCGCATGGAGACTGAACACTGATAGGTTCAGCGGCGGTAATCCGTGGGCCAAAGTTTTCCCAAGTTGGTCAGAGAGACGCAGGCTTCTGCTGGATCTCCAGGAGAAAGTGAGAGGACGAGAGTTCTGGAAAGGAGGCGCACTGTACGCACGGCAGATCTCAACCGTTTCCAGCCTCCAGTTTCCAGGTTGAGAGGTGCGAGGGTGTCTGTTTCTGTCCCCCGGGGGGAGGGCCGCCGGTCAGGTGATATTTCTTTCTGGTCTCACACTCGGTGGAGCGCAGCAGACCTCTCATCCTGCACTACAGTCCGCTCCTGTGAAGCGGACTGGGCGAGCTTCCCGACGAGCGTCGTTGGAGCCATAGTTGGGGCGCTGAGCTGCGCGTTTCTCATTTGTTTCTCATTCCACCTCCTCCCTCTGCTTCTGAAGGTCTGCGTGTTTCACTGGAGAGAAACAGAACACTGTAATGATTAAAAGAAAACAGCAGAGCGCAGATCCGCAGCTTGATTCGTCCTTGATCGGTGTTTTTGGAGGTGTTCTCTGTATCTCTCTTCCTCCTCGCTGTGCGCTCTGCCGGATGACTTCAGCTCCACCGGCGTCTAGCTGCGCCTCTTTTAACCCTTTGCTCATCAGGAGCGGAACAGCTCACACTTTTAATGATGAATAGAGAAGTAGATGCGCTCTCATCCACCTACATTCTCTTCATCCCTGAAAAGAACAGTTTAAATCATATGTGGATTTCCCAAAGTGGAGCCTCCTGGCTGCTTTAAAACTGGTCCCCGTATCAGAAATAAAATTATTACAAATTATTCATTTGAGAAATTTGATCATTTATTACATTTGGAGGAAATAGGCCTAAAATGGTGCCCTCGGGATAAGTTTAATTACGCTTTACACAATATGGAGCAGCTGGTATCAGATGAAAGAGGAACGTGCTTTGTTTAACTCACAGCTTTATCACACACCTGCTCTGAAAGGCTGCGGACAAACGGCATTAACGGTATTAACAGGTGTTGGGCTGAATTACCTGTCTTTCTGTAGGCTATGGGAAGGATTCATTTGAGACAAACACACACACACACATTATATATATATATATATATATATATATATATATATATACACGCCCCTCTGTCTGCTCCCGTAGTACTACTCATAAATACTATCCCCATGCCCCAGAAATGAACATTTACCTGAGAAGTGTGCCTCTCTGTGCTGAAGTCCCGCTTCGTCTCAATCTGTGGATTTTATGTTTTATATTTAAATATTCTCGTGAAATGAGGTTGTGATGCTGCTTTATTGTGTTTCGGGGTTGGATGGGGATTCACCACTCAGACTGCTCAGCTACGTCACACCGTCGGGGTTCCCCCCTTCCGTCATGCTGGAGATGATGCCTTCACGAGCTGCCCGGATATTGTGGGTTTGAGTGAAACGCAGACGGACGCTTTACCAGTCCCACCTCGACTGCGTTTTCTGAACTTTATTTATGTATGAATGATACTCAGAGTGAAACGGTGAAAAGACTGTAATGTGTATTCACTGTATAAGGAATTTACTGCAGTTAGCTGTGAGTGTGAGCATGTGGCCTCATAACATATACCGAATTACTTTCACTTTAATTTACATTTATGACTTTCCAATGAATTAAAATTCTTTTTCAAAATGAAATCATGTAGTTTATATACTGATTAAGTTAGCCAACTTCTACAATATGCATGGCCCTTATATGGAACAGTCATAAATGAATAAATATACTAGTAGCAGTAGTAAATGAGTGTTTTTATTTATTCAGGAAATCAAGACACTAAATTTGCCAGGACATGTCCATGTATTACTTGAGTCCAAAAGTTGTTGGGATGTTTACAAATGTTTTCTTTGCACTTGAAGGTAGCAGACAGCTGTCCCCCTGCATGTCCAGCCACCTCATGCTTTTTTCAGTCCCTCTAAATCCCTTTTGAACAAGATTTTTATATCCATCTCAGGGATGTAATAGGCCTTGACTTTGTACAACTTTTTTGTTTTCACTTGGTCAGATACAGGCCTAGCAACACTGCTGCTCCCCTGGATGCATTTATCAAAAATGACCTGCACGGCAGCATGAATGTAAACACCATTTTTCCGCGACGCGTTTTAATGATTGGTTAGACATGATGAATTGCAGCCTTGCAGTTGGACGAGGCCTGAGGAACTATCCATCAAAATGTGACATTTAGGTATGAATTAGAAATGCATCAGTCCCTGCTCTTATTACATCCAGCAGTATTTACTACAGCAGCTGAAAGCCAGGGGAGGCGTGCTGGTCAGCCTTCCCCTCTCAACTCCCTTATTTAGTCAGGAAAAGAGAGAGGGAGGAGGGGAGAAAGGAGGAGATGAGAGGGGGAAGAGGAAGGAGGAAAAGAAAAAGGCAGACACTTTATTGTCATGGATGAGACTGATCCCGACCTGTCATACTCTTTTTGTATTTACTGGTACACATACACACTGTACACAATCACAGAAAGCTGACTACGGTTGTCAAGTAGTTCGTTTTATGCACTTTACCTTGCACAATAATGAATAAATGTCTGAATAAAGGAAGTGAAAAAGCTCGAGGCATCACTTTGACAAATCCATTAAAAGCTACATGAATCAACATTTCAGCAGCAAATGAAACTCTGTCATCAGAAACATCACTTTCCTGACAAATACTGTGTCAATTCAGCCATTTTTACTAAACGAGGTGTAGAAGCAGTGACCAGTTGTACTGAGCTTGAGTGTTTGTACTGGAAAAAAGAGGATTCATGCTCAGTAAAGGCAGATGGACCAGGCATATTTGACAGGCTTTCTGCTGTATAAACAGATGACACACACTTGAAGAAAAACATATTGTAGCAAAGTATTACATCATTGTAATGAACATTTACAGCTTTTTTTTTTTAAATGCTCACACTTTCTTTAGAAGAAAATGTAACAAAATGAAAAAAAATCTCAGATGATAAACAATAACTCTGGAAGTCGGGTCCAGAGGAGGGAAGTTTGTGTTAAGGCCAAGATACACAAACAAGTAACACGGCTTTGGATTCTGCTGCACAACTGATGATGCAAACGAGGGTAACTCCTATAAATGTAACTGATAGAGTTATAATATTCCTAATATTTGTCTTGCATCTTAAAATAAAGGCATAAGGAGGTTATTATGTTACATGCATGTGATCTTTACACATTTTATTATACATATTTCATTAGAACCTCAGGAGTTCCAGATATTAATTTGTGAGTCAGAAGCATAAGTTCACTGTAATGTGTGCATTATGTCACTTATCACTCTGAACTGGGAAAAAGTGATGCCAAACACAGTTGGCGCACTGTATGAAAACACAAGCGGAATAACACAGTGAATAAATCTGGTACCATTTAATTTTTATCTAGGATACAGTGATGATAATTGGTCTTAGGACAGATGAGCAAGACTGTATCATGCTTGAATATAAATATAATGATACATCTGACAAGAGGTTTAAGATAGGTTCTGTTGATAACCCTCATTTTTCTAAAAAGTTGGAGGAAATTAGGAAACTGAAGAAATATATTGATTAACTAGAAAATATTTATTGACCAGTCCACTGGAAACACTGTGAACTGTGGAAGCATCTCTACACTCCAACATATAGGAGACTGCTGGTACATATATTTCTTTAAACATACAAATGAAACATAAATGCATAATAGGTCTTACATGGATTGTATCATAGGTCTTTAATCTATAAATATACAGTAGAAAAGGCTGTACAGGCTGAAGAATAAAACATAGTTTCAGAACCAGAACTCTAAGATCAAAGAAAGTATCCAGTCATATGATGACTAAGGACTACAGAACAATGTGTGCATCAACAGGGACTTTTTCAGGACTTTTTCACAACATTCTGCCACTTTTTCACCCACCCAACTATCTATCCCAGAATCCTCCATGTATCACCCAGTTGGCTATCAGTGTGGTGTGCTCTCACTGCCTTACAACAGACTGCTCTCACACACATTCACACAACACACACACACACACACACCCCACGTACTCCCCTCAGCTGCCTGGACACAGGTCACCCTGTGAAGAGAGAACAGAACAGTGAGGTTGATGGTGTCATAACTTCAAACATGTATTGACAAGAAAATTGCTTCCACTGCAGGGTAAAAGACAGAGATCAAGTGTCCTAGGCAGTTTTATCTTCTGTTCTGAAATTTCTCAGAACAGCATGACATGATGTATTTTGGAATATCTGAGTGTCTATGTTTGACCAGTATTAAAAGTTATTATCTAATCTAATGCAAATACAAACAAATTTATTTGAAATGCATTTATAATGAAAAATTGTTGGAAAAATGTATCTATAATAAGTGTGTGTATGGCAGGAAAAGGGAGCATCAGATGAGAAATGAGAAAACTTGTAGTATAGTTAATATGTTTATGTGTGGAGAGCACAGCCACATGCATTGAAGATTGATCGTGAATAACCAAATCCGTCAGACGTGATGTCAGCGGAGTGTAGCACGGGAGGGAATATGAGCTGGGGATGTTCTGTGTCGTATGTATTACATCCAATTAACTAACGCAATCAGCCAGCGTTGATGAATGGATTGTACATACCGTTTGGTGATCCCCTCAATTGAATTATTCATGGTGGGCAAAGGCAAACGATGTTTCATTAAGATTAGAGTGTTCACGCAGGTGAATCAGTGGAAATGGCGTGCCAGTGACCATGCATGTGTATGTTTGTGTTGGTCTAGTACCAATGGAAAGTAACTAAAAACTACATTAGGAGAAGAGAGGACAGACGCAGCTGAACACCACCTGCTGTGAATGAAGCTATGTGTAGCTAACAATGAGCCCAGAGCTACAGGTTATAGATTAATGGCTGAAAACACACAGCTTCAAATGGTGGAAGTGTGAATGCAAAATTGAAAAAGGAGAAACACTGACAATTCCAGGATCTCTATCACTTGTATGAAAAAAGAAAACACTGTAGTGATCCACTTTTTATATCATTAGTGGTGTTAAACAACACCAAACTTAAAATGCCCTCAAATGATAAATATCTGGAAACATGACAGATGGGTTGATGTGGAGGAAGTATTACATCTTATCCTATGGGCATATACCAGAATATAAAAAGGTTGGAACTGCTGAGCTAATGTAAACTTTCACATGGCAACCTGCACTCATTTCAGTGGTTTCCACACTGATGACAATAACAAGCAGCACACACCGGACGCACTAAAGGAGCACAGCACCTTTAAACTCCTGCTACTCCAACACTGATTGAGGTGCAGCCCAGTGTGCAACAAACAACAAAGTTCCAAGTGAAAATATTGCATCCACCTTCATGACAGGATTTGAACTATCATTGACACAGGTTAATATAGGTTAGTATTTCAGAGCTGGCTTTATCAGGAGCTGTTGTAAAACAAAACTTTGTGATAAAACTTCCAAAATGTGACACACTTGCAAGAACATGTTTAATGTGGTTTCAGCTTTCAAGTAAATTATAGTGCCATGTTAGTCAGCCATGAACTCAGTTAAGGATGAGCACTCAGCCATAGTTTTATTCTTTAATAATGTTGAAAATGATATTTCAAAATAAACCACAACTTGGTATTCATGGTTATGATTGCATTTGCTCACATGATGTGGGCCTAATTAAAAGTTGTACTTCCTTGTATTAAAAATTCTATTTAATTCCCTGACTTTCCCTGTTTGGAATATACATACAGGGTTTTTACATATTTAAACTTGGCCTCACACGACATGACAGATGTACATGCAACCATCCGTCCTCATTCGCTTATTTCCCCACCTGTAGCTGGTGCACTCTGCAGGCTGTGTATGACAGGCAGGACAACTGGCTCGCTTCCCCGCTTGCACTGCAGGCTGAGGAACGGACCGTGTCACCGGATCCAACGTAACCACAGCACTACAACTGACTGGAGGCATGGCTCCTGTATGGAGAGGGAGGAGAGGAGAGGATGAAATTACTGGAGAAGATGAGGGAAGGAAAAGGAGAGAGGTTGAAAGAACCAGGGGATAAGGTGGAGGAAACCAGAAGGTGAAATTACAGGAGGAGGTTATGAGACATCAGATGGGAGAAAAGAGGAAAGTAGAGAATAGAGACGATAAGACTGAGGAGGAAAAAAGATGATAATGTGAGGGTAAGGAGGTCAAGGAGGAGGAAAATGGGAGAACAAGTTAAAAAGGAGATGAACGTTTTTTTAGCAGACAAGTTCTAATACCTACTGTACTCACAAAAAACAAGTTGAAAACACAACAGTGACATCACCTTATAGTCATTAGTCATTAGGGGACAAGTTCACAAGTGTTTTCTTATGTAGACATCCATCAAACCGAGCAACACCAGATTTCTATTTTATTTTTTTCTTCCATTGGTCTTTGGATTACTGCAAAAATAAGCTCAGTGACCAACAAAACACGTAAAAGTATTAAAAATCACAAGTTCAAGTGTCATAGAACAAAGCGTGAAAATCTCTTGAGCTTGTGTTAGCAGACCTTATTTCAGGCATTTAACCAAAAAACCCATTAAAAAACACAATGACTTTGGGACAAGGGAACTGGTAGCTAAAATGCTATTTTTTCAATAACTCATAATACAAAACCCCAGCCTGTGCTCATGTGTTCAATTAGTGCAGACGGACCTGAGGAGGAGAGCCGTAGTGCAGACAGTATAAATCTAGTAAAGAGGATAGATAATAGGAGGAGGAGGTGACAGGAGGGAGTCCAATATCAAAAACGCCTTTCAACTCCTTGGAAAACAGCAGTTATTAGTGCTTCACACACTTTGAAAAGTGTACGGCTTGGAGGTATATATGTGTGTGTGCGCACGTTAATACTTCAGTTGGTGGTGAAAAGAGTATGATTCCTGTGAACGGCCCTGCTTCTTCCAGTCCTGCTGATCAATGAAAAAGGGAACTTCTGTGCTGCCTAGTCACTGGTTACCATCCCTGGTTGTAACAGGAGGTAATGACACACATTTGGCTGAGCTGATGTTTATTTTTTTCTAATCTCCCATGACTGACTCCTATTTTTACAGTGAGATGTATGATGCCAAAAGAACAAAGTCACCATGGTGATGAGGGTGATGAGCGCGCTGTCTTCCCAGGATGAAAGACAACAAGCTTAAGGCAGGAAAGAAAAAAAAAGAGAAAAAAGAAACCGAATTACAACATGCTCTACACCTTTTATATGCAGTCTATGCTCTACACGTGATCCCCTCACAAGACTTAATCCGTCCATCTATATTTACCAGTGGAGACTCAGACTCTGTACTGTTGTTTACCTGTCTTCGTGATTTCCATGTGAACATAGGAAGAGATGAAGGCAGGTTATATTCTCATTAACTGTGACTACAGCTGTTACCAGAAGGATCAAATCATCACTTCACCATATTCAGAAACTGTTACCGTACCTGAAGTGTCTTGATGGTTCGGCCAAGTGGTTGACTTGATCTTTTTGTTTCAAAAACACACTAACACCCCATGATGCTGGTGGGTCATGCCTTAGAAGGAAACAGGATGGTTGCACAGTGATAGCAAAGCAAAAAAACTCGATTCTTTCTACACATGAAACCCGTTACTTAAAATGGTCAGGGTTTTATAAAAATATTTTTGCAATTTTTTTGGCACTTTGTACTTTGTAAATTTAATTATTGTAATATTATTCCCAACTGTAGGGGCTGAACTTGCACTATATGATTAAACACAATTTTTTCAACCAGTTCGCTTTTAGTCCACTGCTGCTCTGTATTGATCTTCACCGTGCTGTCACCCACAGTCAACACAATTGCTCAGCAAGCCAGGTAAATGTCTCCTCTGTACCTCTGTGGATGACACATCAGTCCCCACAGACAGCGCCCCTGCAGAAGCTGACCACGCTGTCGTCGACAATCTCCCTTAGTGATGTTCCTGACCTGGCAGCGATGACACGGTAGCTCATTGACGGAAACCCAGGAGAGAGGAAGATGAGGGGAGGAAAGAAGTAAAATGAGATGGAAGGACAAAGGAAAGAGAGAACACAGAGGGTTTAGAAAAAGGTAATATGAGAAACCACAGGCATTTTTTTTCAAATATTTGCATGAAAAAGAAGGAGCAAAAAGACAAAGGAAGAGACAGAGCCAGAGTTCTTCCAGAGAGTACAGTGGACATTGCCATGTCCTTTGTAACATGTGACATTTCCTCTACTGAGAGATTAGCTCCAATGTAGGTTAAGTAACGTAATCTCTCACTAATTGGGCACTGCAGCACTTGGTTTTTAGCCCTCTAAAATGAACTAGGAACATCCAAATCCAACAAATGGAATAAAGTGTTCACAGGATTTTGTATGTCTGTTTGGGATTTTTATATTTTATAACAGGCTGTGTTTCAACAATTTCTTTTGAGCATCCAAAGAGAACATAGAGATGAAAGGAAATACGTAACATGATCCCAAGAGCCTGGGTTAAGATGACAATTAAAACAACAGCTGCAGAAGAAGTGTACAGTTTTGTGTTTGATCACATATTTTTTTTATCTAAAGTCAATACCTGTTCTAATTATTCTGATAGGAAAGTTGGTGCACTGAATACTTCCTAGGTTATTTAATTAATTAATTAAGCTATTTATTTATTCAGGGAATTGAATATAAAAGACTTCATTTACAGAGATGCATGTCTCCTTATTACCCCCTAAATATACTTCAGGATATACATTATTTTCTGAACATCATCTTGAAGTCAATTTGTGGTTTTGTGACACTTTTATGTTGTAATTGACCTGAAACTGCTTTCACAGACTGGACAGCAGCTGCCCGGTTCCTCCACTCGACCTCCCCTGAGAGAGAGATGACACGATTTGTCTTTATAATGTCCTCTGATAAACGAAAACAGACAGGCGCTTAATACAACAAGCGGCGAATCATTAAGTTCATACTTAGGTCATGTGGATGCCGACTGAGCAACTTGTGAGGAAATGAGCAATGAGGAAAATTCATCCACTGATCGAGACTGATAGACGTGGGTTCAAAGTTCCTAAAAAAAAGCTGGTAAGTGGACCGAGTTAAGATTTCTTTTAGGTCAAGCAACTGCAGAGTCAGATGCATAGAATATGCAGCATCAACTATGTTAGTTTTCCTTCTCAGAGAATAATAAGGTATAACTACATACTGTATATCCTTAAGTCATTCTTTTTGATAGAACAAATGACAGTAAACAGATGATGAGAGAAGGATGGAGGCGGGGTAATCGAATATGAGACAGGCAGGCTGTAAAACAGAGAGACTAGCCAAACAGATGGGAAAAGGAGCAGAAATAAGAAGCAAAAAGTGAGACATTGAGACCAAAAATAGAGAGAGAGAGTGAGAGAGAGAGAGAGACAGTGATTTAAGGGACACGTGAGGACATACACAAAAGGAATGAAGCTGCTGAAGAAGAGAGATCCAGAACAGTCCAGAGAAAAGCAGGGTGTCCCGTGGTGTCCCTGTCTGAGAATAGCTTCTGTTAGCATGCAGAGTCACACACACAGTCTGACAGCAGGCTTCAGCGCCCTTACTAACACCAGCTGCAGCTTACCGCTGAAACTTCACCCGAATATACCATTTCTCTACAGCACACAAACACACACTGCTCCTAACTGTTCACCCTGAGGACTTCTCCTCCCACGATGAACTGCCGCCAGCCTTCCCTCAGGGATGGAGGAGCCCACGCACTTGAAGTGTGGGAGGTCACGAAAAGGACCATTTCAAGTCCCTTAAGTTAAAAGACTGTATGTGTATGTGTGTGTGTGTGGTGTGTTTGTGTGGTGTGTGTGATATGTGGCAGGGGGTAGATCTGGTGTGAAATGTGGATTCTGGTTATTTCAAAGAAAAGGTCACTTGGCATTTTAAGTAAAGGGTAGTCAAATCTGTGTCATCTACAGGCTGTGGCAGTAAATCAGAGCTCTATTAATGTGTCCAGTACAGAAAAAAAGAGGATTCAGTGTTTGAGAGGAAAACAACCTAATGGCTTTTATCACCAGATATGATAACAGAAGCTTCAATACATTACCTTGAAATGGGGTTCCCACCAGAGCAGTGGAGGCATGTTGGGAGATTTCAATTTTAAACAAGCAATGCCATTAACTGTAAGCTGAGTCATAAATAACAGACTGCACTGACAGTAACCAATTCTCGGCCTGTCAGGAGAGGGAACACAGTGCATTAAATGACCTTTTCATATTGGCCAGGATAAGGAGTGCTTTCACTGAGGCATAACTTAATGCAGCTGGGTGAGTCGAGGGATTTGAGAATGTGGGCAGAAATAGTTACGCAAGTCCGAGCCCCTCCAGAGACACAGTGCAATGGCATAAAGACCTGTGTACACCACAGGTGGAACACTTGGTAGACTGCCTCCTTTGTGGAGCTCACTGTGCAATCAACCTCTCCTTTAAGTTCTGGATGTCAGCAGAATTTATTTTTACTCTGGCCTTTATACACCACTGGTGTGCTAAAGATATAAATACAGCTTACTGTGTCAAGGATGAGACAGTTGACTTTTCTACTGTGACTGTGACTTTCTCCACTTCATTCACCATGAAGAGAAGACTGTTTATATACATGTATACATACATATATGGGTATATATGAGTGTATGTGTGTATATATAAATTAGGTCTGTTTATTTGTGATGTTTTGTGATGGTTAGCAAATGTTAGTATTCATTTGTGGTCTACAGACCAAAATGTTAATAGCTTTCATTACTACACAAACAATCTCTTGACAGTGTGTTCTGTGGATTATCCAAAAAAAAAAACAGTGTCCCTGTGAGTTGCTGCTGTTGATTGCCCTAGATATATTTTTTGTATGCTGTGAGCATTACAGATGAATGATACTTTGTTTTAGGATGGTGACATAAATCTTGGATGGATACATAAAAACGTGCAAAAATAAGACCAAAACTATCTGCACAGCTAGATCCTGTAGACAGTGAATAGGTAAGTATGGTGTGGACATACAGCCATGGAACAAAGGGAAATGAGGAGAGGCACTGCAAAAGTTTCAGTTCTTTTTTTAAAACAACAACCTCAGTGGGATGCACAAACAATGTTTATTTTAACATTGTCATACCCTTCTCGTCCTCTATTTCTGTCTGAAGCAGGACTGGACAGAATCTGTATTTATGCAGTACCAAAAGTTCCACCTGTGTCAAGGAAAAAAATTAATTCATATTTTATGTTGGGTTTATTTTTTCCTCATCTGCCTCTAGTTGTACAGAGCACATCCATAATTGACTGCTCAGCTCACCGTCTCCTGCAAGATCACCAGCCGTTAACCGCCCATATGTGTATGACTGAGCACTGTCTGGCAAAGTCATTGCTGTCTGTGAGGTGGCTGTCACAGCAGTGACAAGCCCGCACTGGTACCTGAAATCCGTCATGCCTGACAATACAATTACCCAAACCATATGTAAAATGTTTCTGCAAAAAGTTAAATGTCGAGTATTTAAAAACTACAGAAGACACTGTACTTGCTGTATAATGTTCTTAAAACTGACTCAAAATTTCAGCTGTTTTTTTGTGCTTTACAATACATACTACATTGGACTGAAACTCAGTTATGCTGAACAAGAAACCAAGAGTCAGTGTTTCGCTGGAGGTAGAAGGGCATGGTAAAGGAAAAAGTGCAGGTCTGTGGGAGGATCGGACAGTCAGGTATTGATCTACTTCAGCCAGCGACTTGCAGAGAACATCCCACACATTCTTTAGGGAGCAGAGCATTTTCTCCCTCGCTCAGAGTAATTGAGATGTCTGTGACCACCAGAGATCCTGTATGAACTGTACCACCCCGGGGTAGCGGCAGCAGTTGAATGGAATGATTTGCTCGTCTGGGAGACTGATCGTGCCTATATGAGAAACTTTATGTCTGTTTGGCTGTGAGAACAATCTAACTTGCAAAGAGGGACACACACATAGACTTATTATTGCGCATATGCTCCTCTAGTAAATGACTTCATCTGTCTTGTAGAAAGGTGCAGATGTGATACAATACATTGCCTTAAACCAGTAAGGTACCTTGAATTTTCAGTTACTGAGGATTAACAAAAAACAGACATTCTCATTTAGTTATTCAATTTACAAACCATTTCTAACATGATTTTCCAGAAAAAAAATCACAATATACATAAGCAGAATAAAATGGCATATTATGGGAATTTATTGCAGAATATCCACATTTTATAGAGTTTATCCGAAACAAATGTCACTATGTAAGGAGTGTTAGTGTGTGTGTGCCTCACCTCATCACAGTGGAGTGGAGGACACCTCAA
>BRZM01003376.1:0-15519 GCA_033238685.1 Lates japonicus
TACTCAGTAATTACACTTTAAACCTTGTAGTCTTATTCTGCTGTTCCCTGCACAGTAGCAACTATTAACACTCCTTCAAAGTTTTGCGGCTTCCATTTAAAACATTTAAAGGAGGAACAGCAGTAAAATAAACTGCCCCAAAGCAGATCTTCATATGTTTCCCAAATCTCTGCAAGCACCCACACCCACCTTTACTCTGTTTTAGATCTCAAAACTTGGAAGTTGAGGCTACAGAAACCCATTAAAGGCCTGCTCGTGTCATTAGGGCCTCAGCGTGGCAGAAAGAATCAACCCAGGCATGCAGAGAATGATCTATATTTTGAGGGGAGGACTTCCTCGCCGGGCAACCGCTCGATCACTGCCACCTTTAAACTTAGGAGGGTTTACAAGGGCCTCCCCTGTTGGCCTGTAATGCCATGGATCTTTTGTGTAGCTGAAGTCCACCTGTTGCTCCCTCTGCCCTCAGCACTCCTCTGACCTGCCCTGCTATAACCAGTATCACACAAAACTTACAGTCGGCATTGATTGGAGGAAGTGTTGCCCCAGCAAAGGATGCATTTGTTTTTGCTTTAAAAATGATTGAAACAATTCATTTGCAAATTGTTTTCAGCTCAGGGTCAGAGCGATGTTTTTTACCCTGACTCATTTTGTTTCCCGTTGCTCAATTGTACGCCCACTTTGTGCATGGCATTGGCAAGACAACACTGCACCATTGTTGACTATTTTTGATGTTAGCTAGTTTACCAGGTAGTTTATTCATCAGCGCAGCATTCCAGTACAGCCGCGTCACTTCCCCCCGCTGGGCTCTGACCCTTTGGCCTCGAGAGTGAAGCTCTGGAAACCCGTAGCAACCTCCAAAGATAATAAGAGGCAATTACTCATATTCTGAGCATCAAATGAAGCAGAAGAGCTCAGGATGATTGATTACATCATACATTAATGAGGAAAGTTTTGTCTGATTGTGAAGCTTCACAAGAGACACTTATCAACTTATCACTTATCAAATAACAAGCAGCCCTCTGCTGTGAGAGCGGCCAAGTCAAGATTTCTCACAGAAAACAAACTTTTCAAGAAAGAGGAGCTTGATTTTATTCAGAGGAAGTTAAAGTGCACAGCTGGTTGTGTTTTTAGAAAAGCCCTGAGGCGCATTTGGGTGCAGTGTCATATCTTGGTCAGGATGTCAACTGATCATCATGTCACGCCACACTGATTTGTTATGTCTGTTGTGTCATATTTGTTTTTCATTGTTTTTGCAATTAGCACTGTCTGTTTATTGAACAAGCCTGATGATTTGTCCATTATCCACTTAACTGGGCTGTATCTGTTTTTATGGGCAGAAAAATGAGGAAAAGCTGGATATTAGAGCTCCAAATTACTATTATACCCATTATAGATGAACCTGCTGAGTATTTTCTTGACTTATTGATTACTTTTTTGTCTATAAAATTACATAAATGGTGAAAAATGTTTGTCACAGTTTCGTATAGCCTCATTGTCTGAGAAGCTGGAACCAGAGAATGTTTGGCATTTAAAGACTATTTGATGTTTTTGTATTTTTAGATTGTTAAGCTCTTTGTGTGCTTTTATATTAGAAAGTTATATTTATGTTGTCTCTCCTTGTGTTTTCAGGATGAAGGCAGTGAGTAAGAGTAAAGAGTCTGTGCTGAGTGACTCAGAGAAGGAGAAGTTCCCCCCCACTGTTCCCTCTCTGGACTTCAGCCTGGACGACTCAGCCCTTGATGACTCGGCCCTGGACGCTGGCCTGGAGTGTCACAGCCCACCACCTGACTACAACTATGTGGTGCGCTACTCCACCCCACCTGTGTAACCTCCTGCTCTGCCCCCCCCCGGAGAATCTGACTTGGCAGCCTCGAGGCCTCTGCTTTGTTATCCTCTTTCTTATCTCTGGACTGTCCCGTAGCAACGTTTGAGAGGAAAACCCTTGAGATTCCCTCTTAAAGAGTTTAGAAAGAACGCTCTGAAACGACTCGTGAATCTACTCGACTGTAACATTCTGCATCTTCCAACTTCCAGGGCGTCTGTGGCGCAACAAAAGGAAACCTGTAGACTGTTGATTCCTTTCCAGTTTTCAGACGTAGGCTGACGTTTATGCTGCTGGTCCGTTCCACATTCACTGTGATATGTCAAACAGCTGAAAACAGGCTCAGGTATTTCTTTGATCTACTGTGAAAACAAAACCCACAATGATTCCAACTTTACCACAGATCTGTACAAGCTACAACCGTTTACGGCGAAGAATAGCATCCAGAAAAGACAGACAGGATAGATTAGTTTTTTCCGGTTTATACTGAGACTATAAAATTTAAAACAGAAAAATAATTTGCTAGTAAAGATAAAGAGAAGCTCTTTTGGTAGTGTAGCTACTTTTGACCTAAGTTCAGTTTGGCTTAAAGCAAAAAAGCAGATGAAAAACAAAATAACATTAATTCAAAAGTATGAAAAGTCTCTTATTTGAGGTGTCATTGCTCATTTTCATAAACAAAATATCAGCTTAATTAACTCAGGTTGACCCGGAGTGACAGAGGGGAGGAGTGCTCTGTCGTGTAATGGTGGATGTTTCTTAAGCTATCCAGGCTGTGGGAAATCACAGGTTAAAGCTGAGAGTCAGACCAGACAGCTTCAGATTTATTTAACATTATTACACCTCAACCATGAAAAGTATTTAAAAGACGAGTTACTTTATAATCAGATTCCTCCTCCTGCCCCTAATTTGTTTGGTTAAACTAAAAAGAAATGAGAGGGAAAACAGAAACAGAAAAACAGAAAACACATTTTCTTTTGTACAAATTGAGTTAGAAACATGAGATTAGAACAAGACTTCATAGAAACAGTTTATTCAGAAAGCACTAGTAAAATAAATTGTGTATTTATTTAGATTGTAAACACTTTGTCACTTAGTGTTCACCTGATTTAAAAGTTAACCAAAGGATTTTCCAGCTCAGTCTTCCTGACATCAACACATAACATCCCATTGTTTAATTCCACACTTACATGCTGTTTGTGCTGCTGTATTCACAGATACTAAAGCTGAGGGAATCCGCTTCTGTAGAAACATTATGTGGATATTCTCTGTCCTTTGTCTTGTGCTAAGTGCTAGTAAAGCTTGCAGGGCAGGCTACAAAAACTCTACATGTGTGTGAAGTTAGCACCAGTCTGCTCTGATTCACTGGTATTTGTTGACATGTAAAAACCTCCTTGTGTTAACAGCATTTTCGAGCAGTTTATTTGTGATACAGGATGTATTGAACGCACCGTGGACCAAACCTTCATTCCTGCTCACGTGTCACTGTACACACACCCTGTAGAGATGTGGCTAGCTTGTGCATAAAGTGGATATTTTAAACCCCAAATGATGTTTTACGTGTGGACCAATATGTTTTGTGTATGTGGACAGGAAGTGATTATGCACTGATACTTTATATCAAGTATAATTTTTGTATTCTAAAGGTATATTATTATGAAACAGTGTTGAGGGTCACATGTTACAAAGATTTCTTATTTTATTTTGCGTTTTTATTTAACTCTTAACTTTAGTACATAGTAGGAAATTAATGTTTGCAGTATTTGTCGTATTATTTCTTGCCATTCTAACATCATCATGTTCACTTCTTATAATCATGTCTTAAAGTTAAAGCTTGGTTCTGTTATTTTAGTCACCATCATAATAATAAGCTGAATGCAAAGAGAAACTAATAGTGTTTGGATTTTATTGCCTCATAATATCATCATGATTAATGATTCTTGCAGCAGCTCAAACCATCTTCTTAACTTTTTCTGTTTTGTTTATGTAGAGTAACAAGTTAGTTTAATGAAAGTATTGTTCCCCAACACTGTTAACTGAGTATATGAAGTAAATAAATGAATAAAGATCTATATATTTATACATTACTTGAAGTCTCAACTCATAATTGCTTGAAGTACTTACATGAGGGAAACATATTTATTCTTATCAGGCTCTACACTGCAGCATGACTCTAGACAGTCATGATTCCCAGAGGATAAATCCCAGTGAGTCTGATGATCTACTTACTTTTCATCTAGGTTCACATTTGTGGTTCAGAGTGAAATGTCTTGACAGATATTGGATGGATTACGTTGCAGTTCGATGCAGACGTTCATGGTCTTTGTGAACGTCCTTGATTCCCCAGCTTTCCATCTAGCGCCATCATCAGGACAAAAGTTAAATTGATCTCTTTCACACAAAGAGCAGCACAGCCTCACAAAGCTACACCAGCACGGCTCTAGACTCTTAGTCTTGTCAGGATATTAGAATGTTGTAGCCATTTTGCGTAAGTTGACCAAAAATAATTTGATGAAAACTCGAGTTCTGCTAAAAACCTCACAGAAGTGTACACATACTGATTTTCTTCAGCCACCGAACAAAACTCAAAATGGGCTTCTACAAAACAGTCTGTTGCCAGGAAAACAAAACCCATCACATGACTGATGATTTACCCAAAATCATTGAACTGTAATATAAACCAATGGTCCCTGACCTCTCCAGCTTTTGAATCTTGAAAGTAAAATAATGTTAAAGAAAACCAGTGTCGACTTAGAATTTCTTATCACAGGCTCAAAGTGGTAAAATTTTCCACCAGTTCATAATAAAAATTAAAGAAAAGGTGGATGAATAAAAGGAATTTGCATTGCGGAAGGATGTTTTTTTTTTCTTTTTATTTCCTGCAAATCATCTCATGACCTCTCAGATTTATCTTGCAACCCCCCAGAGGGTCCCCACCCCCATGTTGGGAACCACTGGCACAAGCAAGAATGAGCGGAGGCTTCCGACTCCAAACCCTGTTGATTCACAGAATCAAATGCTACGTGATGATTTTCCCATTTGAATTCTCAAACCTTAATGAAAGGGTCTGTTTGTATTGGACTGTGCGATCAGTGTTTGCCCCCCCACCTCTGTTGCTCCTTGGACGGTGAGAGACTCACTTCCTCCCCGGGAGACGGTGTCGGCAGCCTGTCTGTTCACCGGGACAATGCCCCTCCAAGTTGGAAAGGAAGGAACTTTTAATCATCCTGGTCAAGACCGGAGGACGCCACGCACACGGCTTCCTATGGGAGCGCAGTGCCCCCTGGTTACCGGCACTGGGTGTGTCCGCATGCCACAAGACAGGTTGGGCCCTGGACTGTCTCCACTTGTCCTCACAGGATTTACTATGTTTACTGTAAGGTGAGCGCACAACATTACACCCAAATGCATATCAACAACCTCCGATGTGGACTATTTCCAGAATATGAGATACAAACAAACAAGGGAAGGATGTTGGAGGGGGAGGGTATTCTTGACTGTCATGCTTTTTTTTTCTTTTGGTAACAAACAGACTTGTGTATTTGCACCTACACACAGTATTTTTCCATACAAGCAGAACTATGAGGACTGCCCTCATCCTTTCCTGAGTGAGTGAGCTTGGAACAATACTGCCACTGAGTGCTTCTCTATGGAGACTTTCTTAAAAGATTCATCATGATCAAAGATGAAAAATCTGATCTCTATAAAATACCAATTCTGTTTCCTTGACGTCAAAGACACTACAGTCCATGCAGCACCGTTTGTGTCAGGAATGAGGGAAGATGAATTATAAATCCTAACTGTGTTAAATTTTTATTCAATTTTGAAGAAAATGGGTCTGAAAAATCTTGTTAAAACCACTTAGGACACATCTCATATCTCATTGAAACCTGGAAAATATTCAGGAGCAAAACAGACTTGTGAAGAAGTATAGATGTGTGTATTTTTGTACCGTACAAGCTTGACGTATTTAAAGGCGTTTATTCTTTCCACATAAACAGCCTGAGGTTTGTAACTTCAGGACTCCCGTTATTTTGTGTTTTTGTTAGGTTGTTCAAAATCCGGGTGGAAAATGTGGTTCAAAGTGTTTGTAGGCTAATTGACAGAATCTCAATTTAAAAGAGAAAGAAAAAAGTGTTTATCAGAAATGAAAAAAAAAAAAAAAAAACTTGACTACAGATGATCAGAAATAGCAATGTTCATTTAATTTTGATGAGTTTGTAATTGATAACATTGTCTGAAATTGGTTTTCTTTATTTTTGGACTGTTTGAAAATGTATATGCAGAATTTTGGATCTAAAATTTTGTATTAATTTGTGGTGTTTTGTAAATGACAGAAAAAAATCACACAACACTGAAGTTTGCAGAACATCACCCCTCTTTGTATTTTTTTTTTCTTTTTAATCAATTACTAAACTGTCCATCTACACAGGACAGAAACCTTAGCAGTGGTTGTAAATTTTTTAGGAGATTTTCATATTATAATATCTAACAATTAATCATTTTCACAGACAAACAGCAAACCAACAGGTGGAAAATAGACACCACTGAGGTTTATATACAGTAAATCACAATGCCATGACCTAGAGAACTTCTCCTCATTGTTCTGTGATCAGAAGTATTACTAATGAAACATGAGAGAGCATAAGTCTGTCACAAGGAAAGCCAGGATCAGGACATGAGTCAAGATGGAACGTGTAAAATAAGTGCTTTGGTTCTGACTCGATTCCTATAAGACTTCAGTGAAGTCAGTTATACAGAACAAAGTCACATTGTCACAGACGGCTTCACAATCTGTACAACATATGACACCCTCTGGCCTTCATCAGATAAGGGGAAAAAAACAAAAACAGGAAGAGTATTAGAGGGATCCTCTCCTCCGGGATCTGCTCTGTCACTCAGGACTTAAAGCCATTCAGTGTACAAACTCTTTACACTCAGAGAGGATATAATATTCAGAAAAATCCACTTTATATCAGGCATCACACCTATAGTTCAGTCTGCTTTTATTCCCCTCATTTAACAATTGCATTTATGAAAACTCCTCCCTTCCTTGACCACTTCCACAGCCTCTTTCCAAAGCAAACAGAGCTGCAAAACAAAAAACAGGCGTTAATGAATTCAGGGAATCTCTGACACTGCGCCAGAAAACATCCACAATTCAACTGAATTTGCGCAGCTTGAAATCCTATCTTACACTGATACGAGGCCATTGACCAAATGGCACAAAGGTTTTTCCCCCCTTTTCCCCCATATATAAACATGCACACAATGCCATTCCCAGACCCCTGCCCAAGAAGGTGAATGGTGGGTAGGCCACATCCGTGACTCTCACCTAAATGCAGAACAATGAGCCGGATGCTGTCCCCTTAAAACACCTATAACTTCAGTCCACCTTTAACAAGCAAAGTAAGAGGCAGAGTCAACAACACCCACAGCTAAATAAAGACTTCTAAAATGGGCTTCAGCACCACTGTGGTTCAAAGGGCGAGGGGAAAAAACAAACAACACATCACCAACAGGCTGATAAATTGTCATTTTGTCACTTGTATAGTCTTGTGAGGTTGTGGGTTTTTTTGGGGGGGGGGCACAAAATCATTCACAGTGAGTAAAATATCACTGGAGGTGTCCAGTAGCCTGTGTCATTAAGATGCCGTGTGACTGCAATGTCCTGGGTTTGGCTCTGGACTGGGGACCTGCTATCAAATACTGTAATGTTTACCTTGTCCACCATCTTAGTTTAGAGTGTTAGCATGCTAGTATTTGCTAATCACACAAATTACAGTTGCTGCTAATAGGAATGTGGAATGAGTGCAGGAATGAGTGTGTGAACCAGATTTCACAGTAATTCAGCCAGTATTTGTTGCAACATCTCACTCGAAACCAGTCAGTCTCATGGTGGCACTAACGGAAAGGTCAGGAGACCAATGTGAGCAGGAATCATCGTCTGAGTTTCATGAAAGTCTGTACAAAATTACAAAATCAGTCCACAGCTGTGTCATTTCTGGGAAATGTTTAATTAGATGTGTGATGCTGCTGAGGTTTCAAGAACTTTGGAAAATTAAGAATTGTTTTGTCGACCATGTCATGTGTTGTGCATTAGCGAGAACAGTCAAAGAAAGTTTAAATAGTTTACTGGATCTCTTAAAAGTGCTTTCTACGAAAACATCAGAAAGCCTGTGTTGTCGGTCTGAATTTGAATTTGACATGTGGGCATACCAGCAGAGTAAAAAAGAAATATTATTTTATTCATAGCATGTGTTCGCCTCCTCTGGTTCCCTGTGTGTTTACTGATGACAAACAGAAATCAGACTTATATCAGATAAACTTCTGATCATCTCCTGCTTCCATGTGGTTCAGCGATAACACAAGCTGCACAGAGCCTATATGTACATATATCTGATTTACTGACTTTAAATAGTTTCCAGAGAACGGCAGCAGAACTATGTCAGCCCTACACCCTCGGGAGCCTTCAGATTCATCAGTACCCATTCAAAGGCAAAAATTTGCAGTGAAACCAACTCACCCACTTGCCCCCATTGTTTACCTCTCTGCTGGGGGGGTTAAGGGGGTGTATGGAGTTCTTGTACAACAGGGGGGTGGGTGGGAAAAATGCTGTGACCACAGCGGCATGATTAATGTGAACGTGGTGGGGTTATTTTGGAGCTCAGATTCATGTTTTTTGTGTTAATTCCTTTCTTTTCCATTAGAACCTCCTGTTCGCTGCCACCAGCAGTTTACAAATGTGCGGTGGCTGGCACTGTGGCCTCGTCTGATCTTTGCTGTTCTACAACCAATTTGCAGTGGCATTATGTGGCTTAGGTTACCATACATCATTCATGGAGGAATTTGAAATCCTAGATTGCTTTTTTCTTGGGATTCAGCTTCTTGCTGTGTCAAGCAGAACTGTGCATAGTTTGTTTTTAGGTTTCCTCTCTTCTGAAATATTTTAAGGCACAAAACTGTTCTTTTGCACCCTCAATAATATTTAGCCTGACTCTATGGAGGGCAATGACTGAAATATCTCTTTGTATCTTTTTCCTTTTCTGTACCACATATGATATATCATCATGGCTGCCTAAAAAAGGAGAAACATTAACCACTAAAAGATCAGAACCTGTGCTTCTGTGGGTTTTAAATAAAATTAAAAAGTGAACTTCCAATGTAAATGTTTTAGTCATGTTTCTTCATAAGGGGGCCTTTGCATGATGATGTTCAGTTCCCACATTTTCACCCCTCTTCCACCACAAAAAAATAAAAATAAATCCTGGATTCCTTAACACCACTGCCCCCAGGATGTAAAAAATGTTCACTCCCAAGCGAAGCAGCAACAGCTCGTAAACATTTTTCACAATCTTGCCAACATCTATTTCTGTCCTGTCCTGTATAAATGAATCAAAAAATACTCAGACATGACTTGTGTTTGCAGCATCCTGCTTTACATGTGTTTTACATTACAGATTACAAACCCAGGATCGGTGTGTCAGCCATGCAGGCGGTTTTCTCTAAAAATAGTAGCAGATGGTCCTGTTTTAACTCCTTTCCTGCAGAGAAGCGCTGCGGCCACTTCAATAACATCAATGAAGTTATGCAACAAACTGAATTCTTGCGCTGCTTCACCATCAACTGTCCTGCATTTACTACATATGCTGAGCTCAGGGAAAGAGGCGACTTTTGGTACTTTGTTCACTCAGATGAGGAATTTGAGCAATGCACACTTGTCAGCAGGAAACTGGGTGCACTTCACTTCATCATCTTATAACACAGTGTTCAAGTACAATCCTTACTCTAGCCTACTTTTAAATATGTTGAGACATAACTGCTGTCTCACAGAAAAAGTGACGCTCTTAAACCAATCAGAGACCAACAAAATGCAAAATCATGCTCACAGATTGTCTAACAACTGTAAAAGGTTGAGTGCATCATGGTGAATGAAGTCAATCAGATGGTGACCAGAGGGACTGAATCCTGTAGAGACCAGAGAACCAGAGTAATAACTTGGTGTATCATTGTAACACTGCTCTGGGATTGTGCTCTTTTGGGACGTATACAATTTGTCTAAAGTTTTACTGTCAGATTGATATTGTGCAGTTGAGTCTGATGCCAAAAACCCAGTGTGACCCTTCAAAACATACTGGAAACCATCACAGGCACCTTGTCATTCTTTTGCTATGCACTGTATAAGCCTCAGTATATTCAGCTGTACATCTGTGCAATATCACAGAATCAGAGGAAGAAAAAACTCTGCTGACTTCACACATAACTGACTTCACATTCACACACATCAATCTATCTATCTATCTATCTATCTATCTATCTATCTATCTATCTATCTATCTATCTATCTATCTATCTATCTATCATTGTATTTAAAGAATTAAGTCAGAGAGGTGGTTTTCTGTCTGACCAGAGACAGCTCATAACTAACTCAATTGTGCCATCTAGTGAATACACTTGCAGTTTGTTCATGGAGGGTACAGTATTTACTGTGCTGCAGTCAATGGCTCATTCAAAGCACTCCAAGCACTTCAGATTAATCAAGAGACTGCACCAAAATTTTGTAAATAAGTTCTGCCCTTATTTAATGAGCTGGTTACTGAGAACTGGAGATTGGAATTTGATTTACAGAACACATTTTAATGCCATGTCACACTTATATAAGACTTTCACAGTGAATATTCATGCCAGAAACAGGGCTATGGTAGCTGAATGAATATGAATTGAACCTCACACCACAGACCTCACACACTGAATCAAAAGTGAAATGTAACAAAGCCTCTGTGGCCTTGCTGTTGAGGTGACAGTTAAACCTCAGGTATGAGTTATGTGGAAGATCCAACTTGAAATACAGTTCACATTTTATTGCTGGGACGCTGTGCTCAATTTAATCTGCAACTTTGAACAAGTCTGTTCTTGTTGAGTATCAGACTGTTGTGATTATGTCATTGACCGCAGCTGATCTCAATCTGAATAAAAGCAGAACTAAGACACATGACACATGGGCACATTCTCTGAAAAAGTGCATACACCGTGCGTTCAGATCAAACTCATCTGGACGTGGCATTTAAAACAGAAAGTCAGAGGCAGAGTCAGTCATGTAATAAGTGTCCTCTGATGACATGTTATTTCTTCCAGTACAGAGTTACATTTAAAACAATTCTGCTCAGGCTTCCTCTTCAGATGTTACTCATGAGGGTGTCGCAAGGAACTTCTGCATTCAGACTGAAATCGAAAATTCACAATCAGAGAAAACTAAGAATAACTTGAAGATGTGACCTTTGGGAAGTGAATGTGCTAAAAGAAAATGTAACCACTGGTTGGCCTGTATCACAAGTTAAGTATAAACAGAGAGTATCATTGAGTTTGAAGCAACAAATGTTCCAAGAACAGGTAGAGAAGATAAAGTATATGTGGGATGTTTCTGTTTGAATTACTCCTCTTCACACAGCTCTATAATCATTGTCGCTAATACTTTAAATTTTAAAGCAGCACATAACAATTTTTTTTAAGTTTATAACACACTATAATATAGTTTCAAGCAGATATAAGTTTGTGATGTCACAATCTGCAGACACCTGATATATAATGGATGACAATATAGTAAAGTTATGACTGTTGACAAACACTGTACATTAATAAACACTTAAAATGTCTTTATATCTGCTTATAACTACATTACACCGTTTTATAAACCCTTTATTTAAAAACGTGTGTGTGGTAAAGTGTTACTTGGCCATCATTAATGATAAGTTTTTTCCTCTCAATTTTTATGCTCAGTTTATTTTTGCTAAGTTCAATGAGAGTTGCCTTGAAATGCACTTGGGGAAAAAACCTAATCCATGTAAGGATGTTTCATAATGACAGGATTTAAAATTTGTTCAACTCATTATTGTCTAATGAAAATTTAAAATAACTACTAAAGAAATTATTATAGTCCTTAAAGTTTATGGGATTATTACAGTAGCTTCTTCTCATCTGGAACATTAATTCCCCTGTATATTGCATATTACTGTGGTGTACATTATGATGTACATAACGTAGTGTTTGTAGGTGGAGGCTGCCCTCTTGAGGTAAATAATCTGGTGTGTGGTCACATTATTTCAAGTCAGCAGTTTAATTACAGCAGCTCAGTTCCGTCGAAATCCACAAGAGGGCAGTGGGTGAGCCTGAATCATTAGTTTACTCACTGTGGAAGTTAGAGTACAAAACAAAATTCCCTCAGTGTAAATTCAGTCAGGTGATGTAACCAAGTCTGCAGAGGATGACATCTGACTGAGATGTGTTATAAAGGAAAACTCTTTTAGTCACCAAATGTGGTCTTAGAATCAAGGAATAAAATGCATGTGAAAACCATGTAATTCCAAATAAGTGGTTCTGCTGTTCTCAAAAGGCCTGACCTGACCTGTGTCCTCACTGTGAAGTCTTTATGAACAGAGCTCCTAGTATACATCTCCCTGAGAAGAAACTGCTTTAAGACATACAAATATGTACAGTCCTTTGAGAGGAACGTATTAGTTTCTGCTTTTCTGGGAGACAGGGTGTTTTATTTACTCATTTGTGATTGTGAGCCTGGTGCTGCATTACAGTGTAAAGTCTCTGCTGAAGCCACCAAACAATCAAGGAAACAATTATAACTGGTCATATTTTATTCTTCATTTATGAGCAGAGACAGCTGACTGACAGCCAAGATACTAAATTATATATAAATCAGATAAAAAGCCCAGCCATGGACTGTCAGAGACCGACTCCATCTGACTGTCTCATAAATATTTTGTGGTCAATAAACAGAGACACCCATCAGCATTTATGACTTTACATTGGACATTTAGACGAGCCAATTAGACAGTTCAGCTAAATAAGACCTCAGACACCTCAGACACAATCACTGAGGAGAATATTAAGAGATGGCAGTAGAAAATGGTGTTTAATGTCCAACTGTGATGATGATTCAGACACATGATTACAGCTCAGAAAACTGACCTCCTGATACAAAAAAGTACATTGAAAAATTATGCTCCATGAGTTTGTTGTTTCATCAACTGAATAACCCCTTGGCCTAAATGTGGCAACAGAAAAAAAAACTTTAATAAACTGGAGACTGTATCCAAATGTGTTTTTTGAACTCTAATTTTTTTTTTTTTTTTTTTTTTTTTTTGATGGACTCGTGACACATATGAGACAAGAAAAATAAGCCGAAAGGAAAAAGAAAAATACGTTCAGTGTAATTGCAGGAGACAGCTTTGACTGATGTGTCGCAGGCCGCTGTTTGTCACAGAGGGGGTTGTTGGAGTTTCCTTGTAACCGGAATTAGCTGTGAAGTGCGACCTTGAGGTGTGAACACGGAATACTAAAGGTCCGGCTTGCTTCTGGGAGAAGTCTCTCATACTTTGCACCTCGTTTGCAAGTGAATATCTGAAATAAAACGGGATTCAGTGTGAAGCGTGGATGGAAACTGCTGCGTTCCCACGATAACAGCTTTTTAAACACGGTGGATCTCCTGGGTTAAGTTGGGAAATATAAAACTATAGAACCGTTCAGTGTTATAGGCTCAAACTAAATAAAATATCCGTAGAAAGTGAATGAAGTCCTGTATAATAAAACGTATCTGTGCGCAATTACGCACAGGCCTTAATGCTTTTGCGCACGTGTTCCCTCGACTTTCTGCCGGTGCGTGCATCTGATAGGCCGCGGCGTTAATTTATTCATGGAGGGGAGAACTCGTGGTCAGGATAGGCCCACTGTCAGGTGATGACGCGCTGCAGGACAGGCGCAAGGGGGACAGCTGGGCCGGCAGCACCGGACACTCTCATTTGGATGCAAATCTCCAAGAGTTGAGGAGTCGGCTGACGTCAGGCAGGCCTTAGTATACCTATACCATCTTGTCAACAGAGCCACATCATGTGAGACTGGCGACAGACTGGAACTACGACGCATTTCACTTGGAGGAACCTCTCTGGACTATAAAAAGCAGGATTGTTTTATTTTTTATTTTTAACAGTTTCAGGGCAACAATGTCGCCGTAACACAGGCCCCATCCACCCTCTGCTCTTTTCACTGTATTTAATTGTTTTTTGTATAAATCATGTATGTGGGATACCTACTGGATAAAGAAACCGGCATGTATCACCAAGGGCCAGTGAGAAGATCGAGCATCAACCTGCCTCCACAGAACTTTGTTTCTACACCACAGTACCCCGATTTTACCGGATACCATCATGTGCCAAACATGGATACGCACGCACAGTCCGCGGGGAGTTGGGGACCTACGTACGGCGCCCCGCGAGAGGACTGGGGCGCGTACAGTCTGGGACCACCTAATACAATTCCTACGCCCATGAACAACTCATCTCCCGGACAGGTTCCTTACTGCTCCTCCGAGTACAGTCACATGCATCCTCCAGGATCTGCGGTGTTACAGCCGCCGCCGGACAACGTTAACGTCGCACAGCTTTCCCCTGATAGAGAAAGGCGCAATTCGTCGTACCAGTGGATGAGTAAAACCGCGCAATCGTCTTCTACAGGTGAGTTCATCATCCTGGACATTGCGCCAGAATTGCGTTATTAGATTGGCTGAAGCACTTGCCTTATTTTTGCATTAAAAACTTGAAGTTCCTGCGCGTCTGAGAGCTTGCGCTTCTCTTTGAGCCCCGCCGGATTTTACGCAGAACGTTTAATAATATTTCAGGCCTTTCCAAGTCACGTAAAATAAAATGTACTGTTGAATTTGAGCACCAAGAGGCCAAACTTAATGTCACAAGTGGAAACTCATCAGAAACTGAGAGAACGGAGGGAAGCTGTGTCCCGTGACACTTGGCTTCCATTTAGGCCAATACGAGGGTAAAATGTGAACACAATGGGAATATTAATATGCTATGATTGAGTGAGCCTCTTTAAAAATAATAGTAGTAATAATAACTAGACTAGCAGAGGAAAGAATAACAGACATTTGTCCAAATATTATGTCTGTATGTCATAATGAATGGATGAAGTGGAACAGCTCAGTCTACTGTATTCTCTCTCTCTGGTGGAAATAAAAAAAAAAGAGAGAAGAAGAAGAAGGTGTGAGGAATCGGCGCCAGGCCCAGTTGTGATGTTAATGTCGTGATTCCTAGAGATGTGAGGTCGACTTCCCTGTCACATTGTTTGGTGTTTTGAGTGTTATCCGTCATATCCAGGCGGTGGCCTTTGCTTTCAACACCTCTTCACTTTGATATGCACCAACCTCTCTTCCTCTCCCAGAGTTATATTACCGGAAAGAGTGACGTTTTTCACAGCTGAGTGGATACATACAGTAGCTCTTAACAGCAGCGTAAATTACAGTTTCGAATATTATTTTATTTATGTGCCTTAGAATAAAACCGTACCACTGTTTTACATTAACAAATCATCATCAAAATGAACGTAGCTGTAGTTTACAGTGGGAACGATAGCGTCCATCACCATTTATTTTTGTTTGGTAAGATTTGTCAGACATTTGTTTTCTAACTTGCAAACATAAACACAACACACACACACTCACACAGGCCTATAAAAGTATAAAACAGGTCTAACACATATAAGAAAGCCCAGCATGATGTCTGAAGATGTTTTAAGGAGAATAAAGTGCATGAATTCGTTTCTACAGATGTTTTTTTTTTTTTCTCCTGTGCCGTGTGTGTCTTTTTAACTTCTCAGTGGAGGATCTGACTCCTGGCTGT
>BRZM01003377.1:12230-34423 GCA_033238685.1 Lates japonicus
TGTTTGTACTATCTTTAAAGCTGAGTCTACACACACTGTAACCACTTTTCTATCAAGGCTGCCATACAAAGTCAGTGTGCTGGTCGATATCAAATACTCACGTTCCAGCTGTTATCACCATGTTGTTGCATGTTAATGCTTTTCAAATGTGCCTGTGGTCCTGCTTTCATATTTTGGAGGCAGTATCCATGTCTGTGTGTGCTGGTCTTTCACCTCAGTTTCTGAAATAGTTAACAATATTCTTTCTCAATAGGACCTTGTGCATGTCTCTTTCTAGGACAGCATGTGCGCAATTGCCACATTTATTCAGATTTATCCTTTGCATGGCCCAGAAGACAGGTGTGATTCTGCATCAAACCTAGCTGCAGGTTTATACTATTGTTTGCTTGCCCTCCCTCCCCCCTCCTGGCTGGAGTCTTGCACAGAGGAGGACCTTGTATGCTAGCCAGATCCAAATGAACAAAAAGTTTCACAGAGGGCCCTGTGGTCAGTTTGTTTATATTGTATAGGAATGCTGAAGGACAAGACCAGATCTTTGTAATCTAGTTCAGCATAGCAGTGCCCAGTTTGTCTGGTGTTTGCCCTATGAGCACCTCAGCAGTTTTGTTGAGTATTGACTGAAATGTGTCTTTAATAATGATTTTCTTTGGCTTTGCTTCTGTCAATGGTTTGTCAGTAGTCACAGCCAAATGCTCAAACTGTTAACCTGCAAGTCACTTTGTATGGCATCGTTTGGTGCTTAGCACATTTACTGGATTATTTTGCTTTTTAACCAATTAAGGCCGCCAGTATCCTGTAAAAAGCATTCTAAAACCCAAGAATAGGCGAAAAACTTTATCTCTCAGCCTCTGAAGCTAGATAAAATCAAGGAATATGTGCCAAATGCGTTTGGTTCTCCAACCATTTTTCATTAAGACAAAGGGCGTGCCGCAACTAGCAACTATAACTAAATCACAAAGTTAACTATGAATACAGTAAGTGTATGCCATCATCATCATGTCACTGAAGATGTCAACAGACGGTTTCGCCGTATTCCCCAATCTTAAAGGGATGCATATGTCTTCTATCTGGTCTTAATGGGTTAAACAGCTGCTGCAGGAAACAAGAAATGTTGAGAATGGATCTTCGTTAGCCTACATAAGGATAATGGTAAAACAGAAACAGCAGTCCTTTAAAAAAGGTTGTTCGCTGTTCTGTGTAAAAGTGGAATGGGGGCATTGTTATCTCACCTTAGCTCCTGGCAGTAGAAGTAATCTCAGCCAGACTGATGTCAGGAGAGTTGAGAGTCAAAAAATGGCAGAATAGACAACACTGACATAGAGGCTGCTTGTTACGTCCCGCCTCTGATTCTGCAAGTAATGTCGGTATGCTGTATAAAATCGATATTAGGTGATTACGCCAGCTTTGTCGGGTTCAGGGTAAACAACAAAGGTGGCGTATCAATCTTTCTGTACAATTCAAATATAGTTTTATCTTTGTGTAAAGGGTTTACAGTGTCAACAAAACACAATCAGAGAAGAGCCATGAAGACAGTGGAACTGACTCAATAATGTCTGTCACACGGTTGCATTATTAGTCAATCAATGCTCATAAGATAGTGTACAGATCAGCAGCAAAACTCATCAGCATACTTATCAGAGAAAGGGTTTCCACTTTCAATAGAGTTAATGTGACAGTCTCTATTTCGACAAGTCTGGTTTGTTTTTGTCATATTGGTATTAGAAAAAGTATTGTTTGGATATCTGCACCAATTCAGGTATTGTTTGGAAAAGTTTCAATTGATATCCAGCCTACTTCTTCATCACCGTTATCTGTATGTTAGAATATACAAACCAGCAGAATTCGCTGTACAAAGAAAAGAAAAGGAAAAAAAAGATGGCATGTTTTCTAATCTACACATTTAAACATTTTTTATGTGGATGAATTCCTACTTCTAAATTACTCAAGCTCAAGATATTATTTCTCTGAATGCTGGGGATCACCAGAGTTCGCCTGTATTCAATATATTCAACACCTCAAACCAAACACCACAAATTTGCTTTGTTGCATAAGACATTTGACAAACAGTCTTCTGCTAACCACTGTAAGGATGAAGCCACATGTGGAAATGCCCTCTCTCTCTCTGTTGTCTTGATTTTACCCAGCCCCATTCAAATATTTACTTCCTAACCCTCACTTCTTCTTCAGGCCTGATTTTAACATAGAGTATGCAGCCTGGATCAGGCTGCCTAGTAGAGAAATAGTTTGGAAGCAGTCGCCGAACAGAATGTTTGTATTGTGGAGACAGAGAAAATGATGTGGATGAGCTTGAATTTGTTGAGAGCAGCTTTATTCAGTGGTGTTTTTACTGAGTGAAGACCCATCTGGATTTAATATCCTTCTACAGTGTCAGCCTCGTGGTCAAAGCAGTTAACAGGAGTCGGCGCATTTTGCCCCAAAAAATTTTGTTTGCGTAGATTTTTAACCCCACAAAGCTTCCAGAATTTTTTTATACACTTGTAATGGTTGATTGAAAATGGTATTCTTTCAAATTGCAATTTTGATATATAAAAGTTATGACTGTCAACCGCTATGTAGCCAGCTTGATTTTGGTTATTTTCAAATGAATTTTGCTAAGAAGTTTCTACTTTGTTGTTCTGACTGTAGCAGGAGAATTCCTGAGCCTTTGACTGAACTCCAGAACACCTGACCCCTGCCTGTCCAGGGTTCACCTCTGACTGTTGGTCAGCAGAGGTTGTTCCAGCTGGCCACTGCTTGTCGGCCTGACTCTGAAGCCACAGTCAATAGCTTTTAAGCATCTTTGCAGTTGCTCTGATCCCTGGTGAGAAATGGATATTGGAATCAATAAGTTCTCAGTTTCCAGTAACAATAATAATATGAGTGAGTGGAGAGATGAGGAATTAATGTCTTAGACTTCCCGCTCAGTGCTGTACTTTGGTCTGTGGCTGGACCTTTACCTTGCACGATGTGAATACAGTTAATGATGTGTTAATCATATCATATTGATTCAAGGTCACAGCCTGGCCATCATGGCTACCAGAGAGTGATGTTTGTAAAACTTATTGTAGATGTACATGGAAAGAAGACAGTACAAAAGATTTATTAATGAGGACTTCACATGAAAATGTTTATTGATCGATGCATCTTACTCTTTTTATAATGCCCTAGATATCTTATTCATGACTTAGATCTTGTTTTTAGACCCTTGAACTGGTACACAGTCCACATCACACAGTCAGACACACACTGGGAAGCAGTGGTATCTGAAGCCAGGAGTGCTGTCCAGAACAATTATAAGTGTTTTGCATTTAGACGAGTTGGATGACCCAACTTAAGTGTGACACACCTTACATGCAACAACATATTGTGGTAGCTGATGGCTGCCTGTAGATCACTTCCAAAAGGTCCTGTCTTGTCAGTCCAGTTATCAACATCTAATTAGCTCACTGTTGTTTGAAAACAATGCTTTTTTGATACCTACTTTGGAGGTATACTACAAAATATTTTTTGTTTGACTTGAAAAGAAACCAAATGTTGAAAAGTTAACCCCTTCATATTACAGGCAGAGAGCAGAGAGAGTCTGCTGAACAGCTTCAGTGTGTGCAGTCGAGATACAAGCATTTTGTTTGAGGTAATAATATCCCTGGAAAGTTTCACCAGAGAGGGTGGAAGTCGACGATAGTAGCTTAAAACATTCTCCCGACTGTGGTCGGCACTGCAGCTGTAACGCACTGGGCCACACACGCTTAACCCCCTGGGACCAGGGGCTTAGTCACAGAGCTCCAGCCATAATAATTGAGGTGGCTGAACCACTGCAGGGTTGCAATGGCACCCGCCATTAATCGGACTGACTCTGTTGCTTGTACCAGCAGGCACCTTGGCTGACCCGACTGTGCTGGTCCTCTTAACTGGGCTCTGGCCTGGCTCTGCTGAGTATGCTGTGGCAGGCTTTCATGGTTTCGCTCACCCGCAGAGTCGGCTTGAGAATGTTTTATCCTTGCACCTCAAATTTTGGTTAGGTTGGAGTATCGTGCCAGAAGCAAAATGCCTCATTTCATTGCAGGTCGCTGTCTGGAACTGCGGTTCAGTTTGGAGTTGTAGGTGTTTTAAGGAGTAAAGAGGCAAACCTAAGGTGTAAGTCATACATGAGCAGTGCTACAAAGATAAGAAGATAAATTGATTAATAGAAAGACAGAAAATTTTGTGACAACAATTTTGATAATGAATCAATAATGCATCGCTAAAACAAACACTTGGTTCAAGCTTCTCACATGTGACTACTAATATTGCAATTAATAACTGATAAATATCAGGAATAGAAGAAAATACACGCTTAACAAGACATCTTCATCAAAGATCAAACTCATTAGTGTAGCTGTGTTGAGTCACCCACTACTATTACAACAAACCTTGTTAACTTCAAAGAACAGAGTGCACAACCTCTCACCAGCATGTTAATAAAACAGGGTTAGTGTGCAGCATTTCAGTCAGTCAAATATTCAGGCTGAGTCCTGTATTTGGTAGTCAGGGTCCCACATCAGGCTTGTTTCATCTGTTCCAGTGGAGGAAGCAGTAAATTCCACCATATGAATATTCTCCTCCTCATGAGTGTTTGAACAGATCTCAGAGGTATTTGAGGTTGAGGTCAGAGTCTGTTGGATACAAACAGGCTGGTTTACAAGTTACTGCAGTTTCCCATCATGCATGTGATGCCTGGCCATTCCCAGAGGCAGCTCTCCATCTCTGTCTGTTTTCTGTCTGAAGGACAGATTGATCTGTAGCAGAGGAGACAGCCCAGCCTCCTCTGTACATTTCTTAATCAGCACACCACTTGATTTATTGCCTGAGTGTGTGACCCAGTGTACAACCACATAGGGCATTCTACCCACTTCTCCTTTGTGTGCTCTGCCTTTGTGTCTGAGCAGAGGGTTTGGACAGGCTCGAGCAGTCTGGCCTGCTCTGTGCATGCTGAAGAAAGCTGCAAATGGCACTAAGAGGAATCAGAAACATACGCCTGTCTCTGATGTTGGAAATCATTTTAGATTACGCTCAGTTTCTGGCCCTGCATCACTTCAGCTAAACATGCAAGCATGCATGAAGGCAACGCAGAGGCTGGATTAAAGAACGAGCTTTGTGGTTTTGGGGGAAGTTTTGACCACTGGAGCCCAGAAGGAGGGGTGCCAGGACTTTTGACCCACTTCTCCCACCCTGGAGGTCCAGTACAGGTTCAAATCAAGTTTTTCATCGACGCCTCATTACAGTAACTCATACTTGATAAGTGTTGTTCAGTAGCCTCATTATTATAGAAACCTAGTGTTTATGAAAACGATGAAAATGAAATATTCATTTTGTCAAGCTTTTGAGATTAAGATAAGTACATTTTCAGTTGACCTTGACCCTCAGGTTGTGACTACATCCACAGTTTTCCTGTGACTGTCTTTTGATGTTGGGGATCTTGGCTGCAGTTGATGGTGATGACAGAGAAAGCAAGTCAAAGCAGCACAGTAGTATGAAACAGAAACAAGAATCCAAACTACAATAAATATAAAGCAGCAAATCTATACCTGTTTTACTTCGAATATACAAGTTTTTAATTGGCCCATTTGCATCTGTTGGTAAATGCGGCAGTGGCTTCTACTGATGCTGGTTTTGCTTTAAGCTAGACATCTCAGCAAGATGAGTCACGTGTTGAGGCAGAAGACAGAAATAACATGTATTTTGACTCTGCCAAGTGAAGTTACCTTTCCTTATTAGCAGTGTCTGTCAGTTACTACAGTTCTGTAAATCAATCTAAACTCTAACTCCTGCTCATTTTTACCCGTTGTGGATGCAATGTTTGTGTTTATGTCGTTCTTTTGATGATGTTTCATATTACATTTATTTTATATTGATACCGCCTACTCTTTCCTCCTCAGCCAGTTGTTAGTGTCGCTTTCCATGGGGATGAGCATCTGTGAGCTTGGGGGGCGGAGTCAGAGGGAGCACTGAAGGGAGGGTGTTTGTTTGCTGCTGAGTTGAACATCAACGGTCTTTTCTCCATGATGACGACTCTACCTTAAAGCATCCATGGACCTGAACAATGCTGAACAAAGCTGCTACAGCCGCCATTGGTAGTGTACAGACATGTGACTCATGAACAATAAACAACTAAAAGAACATGTGTGTAGTGTGCTCAGATATAATATCTATCAATGTAATGTAACGATGATGAGCTCAGTCACTGTAGAAAAAGAGTTCAGCTACCTCTGGAAGCCATATACAATCCCACACATCTGTCTAGTTCACCTTACAGAAAAATACAAGGATAAAAGAAGTAGTCTGATTGAGTAAGTGATTTATTTGTCATTCCCACCCCTTTAACAGGATCTCTACCATAATTTAAATAGGGTACCTCCCTGGCTCATGCTCTCAAGCCTCCACCCAGTTGGGTAAATCAGTTGAGTACTTTTTGTGTAATCTCAAGACAACAACAAACAAATAACAGCCTCGCTGTTGCCCCCTGTGGTATCGCAGTTACTCCAAATATCACTGCTGCCTCTCCTCCTGTGTCCTGTCTCGCCTTTCTCTCTGGTAAATTCTCTGATATTCAGCTTCTCCATCATCACACTGCTGTTTCTCAGGCTGAACCTTTCCCCTCCATATTCTTCATCTGTGGCTTGCAAAACAAACCCTGCTACAGTGTTGTTTTCTATTCAACATGTGGGAGACTAATTTCCTGCACAGATATGGTTAAGTTTCTGTAAATAAGACACGTTAATAATAACCTGCTTCCAGAAAGAATACGCTTTCTGTGCTCTGCTTAGTGACAGAGGTCAGCCAGAAAGGGAGCCAAAGGTCTTTCTTGAAAGCTACTCAACACACACAAGTAAATCTCCATTTGTAAAGAACCACAGTGGGTACACCTGGGTATATCCTATGATACTGACCCTCACTCCCCTTCTGATGTAATCTTTTCCAACCACTCAGTCAGCCTCCTGCCAGCTCTCTGTCACGGCCTCTTTTCACCTCAGGCTGATCTCGTCAGCCCTCTGGGGGAAACTATATGACACCAGGAGCAGAGTGTGAAGTTCGTGGGCATGCACCTAGCAGCCTCCACCTTTTAGGTTGCAGATGTTCACCTCCCATGACACAGTGTCATACCAGAACCTCTCAGCTCAGCTCGATTTCAAGCCCTTGGATAACCATGCTATTTGGACGTAGAATGACAAGCTTTTTATCTCATTTACGAAAGATTGTTGAAAACGGGAATCCAGTAAATCTTCACCATGGTATTCCAGATGATGAACTCATGCAGATTCAGTGAATTTATGGAGTTCTAAACCTGGTCCTTTTGTTTTCCCAGGTCTAAAGGTGAATTTCAGCTACTGATTTCCTTAAAGAACAATCATGGTACAGTAACATTTCTGCCTGTTGTTGAGCTTTTTCTTTTTTCCAAATTCAGCCTATTTTAGTATCTGATTTTAAATGAAACCATCTGTAGCTCAGTTGAAGATCACGCTAGATTTTCATCTGCTCACAGTTCATTCCCTTTGTTTTTGCCTTTATTTTCATCATCTAATGTAGCCTGTTGTTTTTCTAGTCTCAGCTTCATGATTGTCTTCTATGTTTTTGGTCTTTAGTGGTTACTTTGTAACTCTTTATGTTAAGGTCTTTTTGTCTCTGCTGATGTTGGCTGTGGAGCACTTCGCCCTACTGGTACTTTCAGATGCATAGTCATCTATTTTCTTCATTTTTAGAAACACACACTGAAGAGTAAGTGGCTGTTTTATGTGCTAATAATGCATCTTTAATAACATCAGCGTCTTTGTTCATTCAGTGAGGGAGAAGAAGATAAATATGTTAAAGTCAGTGAGTCAGCTATCTGGGAGTCTCTTTGCGGGTCCGTTGCATTGTTTCCTCATCAGTTTCTGTCTTCCTGAGAGCTGATACTGTAACCTCTGCCATCTGTTCCTCCACATAGATCCAGAAGTCTGCAGAGACCAACCCCAGTTAGATCAGAGGGAGAGCCAACGCCAACACACAGGTGTACTACTGGACATAAGTCAAATCCACAACAAAACATACAGGCTGATGGAAGTTGGAGCTGATGGACTGAACTCATATATCACACAGAACTCTAAATAGCTCATTAAGTCGTTATTGACTGAGTCATTATTACGTTAATGTATATTGTTATTAGAGGTCATTTCTTCATCCACTTGTTTGTGAAAACCCAACGGTGTACAGAGTTCAACATACAGCATCCTGTCTGCTTTCGTGAATCCAGCTTAGATTCAGGTGACAGAGAGAGAGAGGATGAATTCACACTAAGCTTCTATGAGTTTATTGTATCACCAGCTTTTCAGATACACTTCAAGTGCTGCCTTTAATATATGCACCGATCAGCCATAACGTTATGTTTACTAGTGGATGAAGTGAATAACATCAATCATCTGGTTATAACACAATGTTCTGCTGAGGAACCTTTGGTCCTGATGCATTCATTTGACTACTTTGTCATACTGTACCTTACCCAACATTACAAACTGCCAGCTACCACCCTCCAATGGCAACAACAACACTCCCTAATGTCAGGGGCCTCCCCAGAGGTGATAATACCCCCACCACACCACAAAAACTGCCCAGAAAATGTCTCCTGTGAACACCACAAAGAGCCAAAGTTGTTGGACCTGGGCTCCAAACCTGTTAGTTTGGACATGGATCTCTGAAGATTCCAGAAACTGGCATCGGGACGTTGGCAGCAGATCCTTTGGGTCCTGTGAGTTGTGGGATGGGACCTCCATGGATCTTGACTTGTGCTGGACCATCCCACAGATGCTAGATCAGATTGGGATCTGGGGAGTCTGGAGGTGAGGTCAACACCTTGGGCTCTTTGTCGTGTTCCTTGAGACAGCAGTTTTTGTGGTGTGGTGGGAGCACTGTCCTGCTAGGGGAGGCCCCTGACATTGGGGAGTGTTGTTGTCATTGGGGGGTGTGTGCTTGGTCTAAAACAATGTTTAGATGGGTGGTTCGTGTCAAAGTAATATCCAGATGAATAGAGGACCCATGGTTCCTCAGCAGAACATTGCATTGTAACAAGATGATGAACGTTATTCACTTCAGCTGTCAATGGTTTTAATGTTATGGCTGATCGGTGTATGTGCGCCACCTGCTCTGACATTTCAGTTTTTCATGGACCCCTGCTCTGAGTGTCCATTTCATGTAGCACTTAGTTGCACTTAGATGACCTTCCTCAAGCTGAGGTACTGAGACATTTGATCATTTTTGGCATGCCTAGAAGTAGGTTTCATGTTATGTCTTAAAAATAATACATTTTAATTTTAATTTAAGAGAGGTTGCAACATTGGTGATATAACAAAACTGTTGGGGCTTAATGCACATTCATCTTCTTGTTCACAATTTCTCAAAAGTTAGCCACTGAAGAATTTTATTGAGTTTGATTGATTTTTTATTTCATTCATTGACTGGCACTATTATGTGTATTAAGAAACCTTTTCATGACAAAGTTGCAATAATGAACATGTACATTCATTGTCTCTGCCATTACGGTTTTGAACATTTTCTGCTAATGTGAGAAAGCATTTGCATTATGGCTAACTTCATAATATTATAGCTGAGATCTGTAACATGTTTTAAATATTCATAGTATTAGACAGTTAGTGAAAGCCAGTCCACTGACCATCTAATGCTATGAGAAAAACATTAACAAACCCAAGAAACAAGGACTGTGTATGTTACCCTGCAGAGTGGTGTCTCTGACTGAGTCAGAGATGGTCAGTGGACTGTCATGAAACTGAGTCACAGCTTTGCTTTGATATTTACTAACATCATATTCTCCGTTTCAGTACAGGACTTGGTGCAGTAGAGCAGAAAATCATGGACGTCTCAGCCATCTCACCATCTGTTGGATCTCAGCACGTTTCAGAGGTCACATGACCATAGTCAGACCGTCTCCTCTACAGATCTTTGCCTATGGAGAACTCTTGGCCTTCATTGTTGTACTGTACAAAAAAATAATACTGGTTCTCACAACCACAGAATGTCTGCTGATTGTTATTTTTGGTGTCACATCACGCTCATCGATTTTTAGAAATGATCTCTGGCTATTTAGAAAAAAAACTTTGTGATCCTGTCGTAACAAACTGCAGTGACCTGAAATCACAAGAAGTATTTATGAATGGAAAATTAGCTTTTGGAAAATGCAATACCTATTTTAATGTTTAATGTTTTTTTTCATGCCTTTGTATTGTGCAATGTCATGGGTACTGATCAGTTTGAAGTATCGACCGTGATAAATACTGCTTTTTTTTAACCAGGTGTCAGTCTGATTCTTTTTTCTTTTTGAGGAAGAGAAACATGGCAACGATCAACCAAATATAACTGAGGATGTAAAGGACACTCAACTTTTAACTCAACAATGAAACTGAACACAAAATTTAAGGTGAAAAAACCTCACCCTGCAACCTCAGTGGTCCATATTCCTAAATGAAGATGTGTTTAATCAAATGGACCTAAGCAAAGTGACAGAGGAAACCTGACAGGTAGGATTACTCCACTATAGTACAAGTAGATTTAAGGCGTTGGGGCAGATAATGCTGCCATGTCCCGTGTGTGCTTTATCTGGCCGAGATATCCATAAACACAGAGTTCTACATTTTCCATAATTCAACCTGTACTTTCTTTTCATTCCCAGTCTGGTAAAAACCCACACTGTTCAAACTCCATGCTCGTGGCTTGTAATGCATGATTTCTGTGTTAAATCTGTAGCCGACAAGCTCAGGACTTAAAGATAATTCCAGATTCTGAGTTGAGTTGAGAAAGAAAACTTGACCAGTTTCATGGATTGTCAGGATTTTTTTTCAAATGAAAACCTTATATGGAATATATCAAAATGATTTTGAGTTTAAAGCTGCATTATCTCATGTACCTTATAAAGTTGATATAAGGAACACCGATGCCTATTTACACATTCACTAAACAGAGAGCGACATTAGTATTTAGTTCCATCAGCATTTCAGTTCAATACACAATCCTCTTAAGGTCTGTTTTTGGTCTCTACCAGCTGGGGTTTGTGCAGGTTGTGGCTTTTAGAGTTTGCTTTGCTAAAAACAGGTAAATATTGCTCCTGATGCAACGTTAATGAGAGCAGTCAGCATGTGCTGCAAAACCAAAACAGAGCTGAACGACACTAAAAAGCTCCACAGAACTGAGTAAAACTGCAATCAGGTGTTAATTAATTTCACTACAAGTGGCTGCCTTCACATCACACACAGTCATTTGATTTATTGTTAGTATGAAAATATTGTTTAGAGCAGCTTTAAACCTTCGTCTACCACCGTTCAAGTTTTTAGGACAATTAGAAAGAACATATACAGTATTGTAAAAAGTTTTAGGCACTTCAGATGTTTTGACTCTTATCCTTCATCAGTAGCATCAGGGAGGTGTCTGATCAGTCCCAGATTAACTCTGCAGCAGGACAATGAGTCCAAACACACAGTCAGCATCATAGAGAACTGTCCTCAGAGACGAGAAGAACAAGGAGTCCTGCAGTAGATGGTCTGACCCCAACAGAACCCTGATCTCATAGGAAATACTGAATACTGTTTACTGCACTTTGCATGAGGTTAATTGATATGATACTTTGACAGCATCCTCACTTTACCTTTAGTGCCTAAAACTTTTGCACAGTACTGTATAACTAATTAAAAGTCACAGAGTATCTTCCTCCCTCTAGTGTCAAAAAGAAAAGAGAGCAGCACACTAATGAACAACCCCTTATTTAATAATACATTACATTCAAGGCAAATGATACATCCTTACCAGTACATATTCAGCAATGCAATCACTGGCTCTCTAAATAAATAGAATTTGAAATCTTGAAGTCAGTGCACAACATTGAGAAAGAACACTTAACAGTCAACGTGTAACATAGTCTGCACACATTCTGCATTTCTGCACAGTACACACCTCTGACTAGTGCTGCTAAAACCAACATAAAAAATAGATCTCAAAATAAGTTATATATATGTTTGACTGTCTTCATAGAAATATTGGGTTTTCGGTTCATATTTACAGCAATATAGACTTTGATGGGTTTTCTCAAACGACAGAAATTGCACAGTAGTCAAAGAATCCAAGATCACTGTTTTCAAAAATATTTTACACACATAGTAAACAGTCAGTCTTCAAGATGCAGTATGAAATTGCACATTGTCGTCATGCCACAGAGGGGGCTGTTTCAAGGCTTTGGTACACAATGTCCTGATAGGAAGAAAAAGCTCTGCTATGGGCCCAGGTTTCCCCCACCAACCCTACTCCATCGCTGTGGCGGCGGCAGGGTGGGGTAGGGGGAGAGTCCGTAGCAAGGTACATCCACACCACTGCCCATTCCTGGGATCAAACTTGCGAATCAGAGAGCCAGATGACTACAGTACACTTCAGGATTGGGGAAGACTCTTGGCACTGAATCACAGGTGCAGGTCCATGCTGGATGACCAATCATATGCAGCCGTGTTGGACATTTTAAAGAGGCGAGGAGGGTGGAGATAAAGGGTCACACTGACGAGGGGATAGGAAACAGTATCAAAAATGTCTCAGATTCCCTTCAGATAGAAACATGAATGTACTCTGTGCTGTGACTGTGAAGCCAAAACCAACCTAATACTGATTCACTGAACACTAGACAAAGTTTGGCATTAAAAGCAGCGTTGTGTCAGGTTTTTTTTTTTTTTTTTTTTTTTTTTACCCGTGACCACAGATCTGTTATTTAGACCAACACAGTCCAAGCCTGTCTTATTCTCTGGACTTGAGGCAAGAGAAGAATCAGGTTCCACATGGACGACTGCAACCACTTTTCCTGACAGCACTGCTGAAAGCAACAAGAAGCTCAACAGTTTTCATTGTGCCTTCAGATCAGTGAGCATGTTTGACTCCAGTTCCACTGAAAAAACATGAATTCATTTAAAGGACAGAGCTGGCAATTTCTCTTATGGTCAATGCACCATGAAAAGACCCAAACCAACACTGAATGTATCCAACTGACAAGTACTGTGTGTGCACCAAAAGCCAGATACATCTTATTCCTCTGTGCCATTGTTGTCCAAAATCTATTACGAACACATCATCGAGTCACTCTGTTGCACTCTGTGACATGCTCCTTCATTACCATGAACACACACACTGTAGATTATTTTGACTCAGTCCCATACTGTCCTGCTTAGGTTTAATTACCAGGACTTGAGATTCTGTTCCTGGTCCTGCAGGATCCTGAGAACCTGTTCATTTAGACAGCAGAGGCTACTATACAGTATGTACTGAAACAAGAAGCCTTCTCTAAACCTCATTAATGCTTCCAAACACATGTTGTAGATAAAATATAGTTTAAACTTGAATGGCATTCAAAAGTGGTATTCTATTGTTCAGCTGTGTGGTAAAGCATTTCTGTTGATTGGATTAAGTGAATGGAACAGATTGCACAATCTGTAAATGAAAACTCTGCTGGTGGTTTGTCAAGTAGCTTCAGATATGCAAACCTCCAGCCTCAATCAGAGCAGTGGGGCAGTTACAGTGTGAAGCACAACAATATCCCATAAAATCCCATACCTCAAACCACTGCAACAGCATGGATATTCCTTACCTGCCACTGAGGCCATAATAACCTCAGGTCAACTATATAACCACCTGAACATGAAAGTGATAAACAGAGGATCAAAGAAGAACTGTTTCACTATTACCACATTATGAAAGAATAGTGTCATGAATTGTAATAAATGTCACTTTCTGATTAATTACTTCATTCATGATAAGAAATGCCAGACATTCTGGGAAAAGGGTGGCAACAGGTCAAATCAGGGGGAAAACCTTCAACCCTGCTGCTGTAAATACTCACTATAACACCAACATGTACTAATCTGCTTCTGAAAACAGTCTCCAACAAATGCACTATGCACTCTAGTCAGTGTAAAATATGCTAAAAACAACAATGCCCCATTGATTTAAGAAATTAACAAGTCTTTAAAAGAAAGAAACTACATATTTGAAACCCATTTTGAAGATTTGTGTCCTCAGTGGGCTGAGATTTGCAGACAGAATCCAGAAGTTAGAGGGTTGATTTTGGTCTTTTCATGGGATCTATTGACAATAAGAAAAATACAGAATAATTCTAGCCTTATTCTTCTGTAGACGTTGATAAATACAATCACTCTGCTTGAACACATCTTCACAAACATGTTTAGTGGCACCTTGTCCTCTAAAAAATGAAAGCAATATTACAGAGGTTAACTGAGACAGGGCCGGGGTTTTAGTTTCTGAGGTCATGAATCCAAATTAGCCCCCAGTTCAGCTCGAAACATCTAAGAAATGTTTGGCTACCCACTACAACTCTGACAGTAAAGAACATTTCCAAGAGTAACTACAAATCACCATGGATTAATCTAGTTATATTTGGCATCCTGTTTTCTGTAAATTGACAGTCTAAATGCTGCTTCTGTACACCGCCTCTGACATTATGTCACTGTGAAGGTGAACACTAAATCCTTATGTTTTTGTAATCCCTTATTCCATTTGAATTTATTTTGGCTCAGTCTGTAATATGTGTGTGTAATCACAGCGTAAAGTGAAGAGGAGGGCCTGTGTGCTTTTGTCCTTACTATTGTGCTGTGCTGTTATTTTCTGTCTGTGTCTCGGACCGAGGATCCAACATGCTTTAACCACTGAACTGACACGCTCAGAAAAGTTGGCTGCAACTCATCCTGAGTTTCCCAACAGTTTGGCCTCTTGTGGCACCTCTGCCCCCCCCACCCCCCGACTGCGGTGAGGCCTTCACAGGCACCATGAAGGAAACCCTCACAAAAAGTGCAACTAAGTACCTTGGGCTGTTACTGATAAAGGCAACATTTGTGTAAGAATAAACTCCTGGACTAAAAGAAAAAGGGTAGGGGGGTGGTGGGGTGGTGGTTGTAAAAACACGCATGCTAGTTGTAGAAAACACTCATGAAAAGATAGTTGGCACAGTCCATTTGGTCACTAATGGAAACTTCTTCGTGGCTAAGTCTTCTGCTCCTCTGACGTGTTGTGTGTAAATCCTGCACTCTAACGGCCTCTCCTGGCATCATATGGAGGAGCACATCTGTCAAACACTGAGAACACTTCAGCCTTCCCAACAGGCTTCCAACATGTTCTGTTTCAGAGTCCAAGAAGAGGGCGAGATCCTAGAAACTGGACCACTGATTGAGCCAATATGGAGTGTGTGTATGTGTGTGTGTGTGTGTGTGTGTGTATGTGTGTGTGTGTGTGTTCATGCACGCACACAAGCTCTGCAGGACGGGAGACTCAAGAATGCGTTCACAGTGTGATCAAACTTACAAGCATGCAGACAAATCTACATGTCTGAACAGACACCATGAGCATTCCATGTGAAGGTAAATGTAAACAGATCTAGGCCGAGCTCCAGAGCCAGGCCGCTTCAGCAGCACTCCCGTCCCACTCCCAGGGCCTTCATCTGGGCAGGGAGGAGACCTTCACCCTCTGGACCTGCTCTGGATAGGTGGAGGTCTGGAAACACTCTGTCTCTCTGACGGGGGAGAGGAGGACCTGTGTGTCCTGTAGGGTTAGACATCCTCTCCCTCTGCATCCTCCCATTCCTCCTCCTCCTGTTCTACAGTCACTTGTTGTCCATCAGAGACTGAACTTTGTGCACCAGCTCACGAGCTATCTTCAAGATATGTTGGACATCGTGACGCTCGGCCATCTCTGTGGATCAGACAGTTAGAGAGGCAGCTACAGATAAACACACAGTCTGCATGGAGAGAGAATGATACTACACTCACACAAAACCCATGCAAAGTACAACTTTAATCCTGAACTGCAATCACACAGGTCCCTTCCATGACCACAGGCTGTTCACCCACTCACATACGTTGTCATCAGCACCACAAGCTATCAGGTTTGGTCAAGTTTTAGCACATTTCAACCATTTATCCATTATGTGACCATGTTGTGACTGATCAGTGTGTATGTACATGTGTCTTACCATTGAAGAACTTGATAATGTCGGTGAAGTCCATGTTGTTATCCATGATGATGTCAACGGTAACTGCACTGAAAGGCCAGGAAGAGGACGAAGTGCTGCGAGGAAATCCTGGGAGCCACCCAGATCACCTCCCACACCGCAAACACATCCTCGTACAGGAGCTCTGCACACACACACACACACACACACAACACATTTTCATAGTTATTATTTTTGGAGACACTAACGCTACATCTATATTAAGCCGTCTAAACAAACAAACAATGTTTTTGAGTGAAAATAATTTGCACCTAGTGTTTCCTGATCATTTTTGTAGAGACCTCTGTCGACAGTGAAACACCTGAACAACATAACAACAGGTAAAACTCTCCCTCTCTCTGCTCTGTTCACTTGGCACATAACACAACTGAACTTTGTTATTATGAGTTAGTCAGCTGTTACTTCAGGGTGGGAACATCGTGAAATGAGAAATCACAGAGAGAGTTGGAGTTGAATGAGAGTTATCTTCTTAACTTTACTGCACTGCAGCACACAGCCCCTGACCTCCTCTGGTTACTGTCATCATTTTACAAAAGCTGTCTTTACCTTATACACATTGAAACACAAAGCAGGTGTTTAAGGATTTATTTACTCTGGAGGCTGTTTTGGAAAAGTTCCATTTTAGGTGGATGGAGGGATGAAACAGAAAAAGATGTGTTCAGTAATTTAAACTAAGTCTGCCCCCTCCTGACCAGCTTCGATCAGTGTTACTGTGGTTGATATATTATGGTAACTTTTTATTATGGTAATTTTTTTAGTGTAATGCATCCACCCATCCATTATCTATACCTCTTATCCGTGAAGGGTCGCGGGTGGGCTGGAGCCTATCCCAGCTGTCATTGGGCGAGAGGCAGGGTACACCCTGTACAGATCGCCAGTCCATCACAGAGCCAACATATACAGACAAACAACCATTCACACTCACAGTCACACCTACAGTGAATTTAGAGTTATCAATGAACCTGCATGTCTTTGGACAGTACCCAGAGAACCCACGCAGGCACAGAGAGAACATGCAAACTCCACACAGAAAAGCCCCAGGAACCTTCTTGCTGTGAGGCGACAGTGCTAACCACTGCACCACTGTGCCGCCCCGAGTGTAATACAGCTAAGAGTAAAAGAATCATTACAGATGAAAGGTCATGTGACACAGGTGTTGAATCTATTTTGTCATCAGCACTGATGACAGAATGTACTGTTACTTAAACACAAAGAGATGCTATGTTAACATGTTGTCACCTCTGTTGACTATAAGCTATGGAATGGTAGACATCATGATGGTTGACATACTCTGTATGTTGAAAGGGTAATGATGACACTTTATTCTACTCAGTCTTGTGGGAACTTCTACATTTAAGGCAGCAAACTACTTATTTTTCTCCTGCCAGTCCAGAGCTTCACCTGAACAACACAGCATGCTAGAGGTGTATGCTGTCCACCTCAGCTGTATCCTCAACCAACCATTAGGACTGTCAAACTGCAAACACTGCTAACTGTGTGAGTGTGACCAGGAATCATTCTGCTACCAGGGACTCAATATGACTCAATGCAGACAAATCAATGAGCTAGAGAAAACAGGTCAGTGAGAGTAAAGGACTGGTAGTTCACCTCTCTTGAAGTCCAACAGGAACCAGCGGTAACAGAAGTAGAAGTGAGTGTAATCTCCATTCTGCTGCATCAGCTCAAAGAGCTCAGAGTCCAGGATCTGACCAGAGAGAGAGAGAGCAGAAAGAACGTCCGTGGGTTTTAGGATTCAAAGGTTCTTTGTTGACATCAAAGTGGTATAGATAATGGATGGATGGATTTACCTGACTGACATCTGGAATTAATGAATTGAATCTGTTAAAGCAAATGCTTCTTATTTCATTTTAGAAGGAAGTGCATCTCTGTCTCAACCTCACCTCTGTAACAGTGACCACGTTATGTTTGGATTGCCATGATTTTTTCTGTCCTCCTTGTTCAATGTGTTTGTGGTCACTGAGCCTGTATCCGTTCAGGATCTGCTCTGCCCTCTCTCTCTCTGACAGTTAACAGACATTCTGCCAACCTATAACCTCTGTTTAGGGACAGAAAATATTCTAATCTACTTTGGCTTTAAGCTTCTTCTTTACATTGTGTTATAGTTTGGTTTTTTCTGGATAGTGTTTGAAAGCACTGTTGTTGTGGGACTAGTCACGGTGTGTTTGAGAAAGGTCTCAGCACCAGCTGACATAAAGGACTCTTCTCTGGGCTCAGCTCCTGGATTTTGACAGCTTTGGAACAGAGAGTTTCTGGGGGATGGGATTTAAGGTGCTTAAAAATGGAATTTTAATTATTAGTGGGTATAAGGCATTCGTTAGTGTTTTTCTTTGTTGTGTAATTGTATCTGCAGAATTCTGTACATAGATATTCTGTTGGATGTTTAACCCAACAGCTGTTTTTGTATTAATTGTCTCTTAATTGCATGTGGAGTTCTAAGTGTTTTTTCTTTTAGTGTATTCACTGCCATGTTGAAACTTCCTGATGCTGTTATGGTTATACCAAGGTAGGTAGAGCTCATACTGTGTTCAGTCATTTGATTATATAGGCTGGATTTGTTTTCCTGAAATATGATGACATTAGTTTTCTGGCAGTATGCTTCTACTATGTCCATCTGTTTCTGTAGAACAAGGTCATCGGCATAAAACAGAGACTTCACGTCTTAATCAGGGGGGAGAGTCCAGGAGCAGCACACTGATCCAAATCCAAGTTCATTTATACACACATTAAATAATCTCTCTCTCTCTCTCTCTCTCTCTCTCTCTCTCTCTCACACACACACACACACACACACACACACAGTAAGAGTTATCACCTGAATCAGTGACCTCATGTTGGCAAAGTGTGTGTCCATGGCTCCACCATTAGGGAAGTTCTGACTCATCCTCTTCATTAGCTGAGTAAAACAGCTGTATGCCAGGCACTCTGACACACACACACACACAAACACACAAATTAAGAACACAGAGCAGCCCAGACAACACTGTGAACGATGTCTAATTGTTGTGACAGTCGCTGTATAGACAGAGTTTTGGGTGACATAACTTTAAAAACACACAGTTTTTGTAAATCAGTATAATTCTGAAAGAAATCTACTTCATCAGACTGTTCACCTCTGTGAAACTGGCCTCTATACACATGTTTGATTGCTGGATGTATTTCATGTGTAAAGTAGCTGCTAATGGGACTGTACTGTTTCTGAACTATTTACAGTAATTACAGTCAGGAGATCTATAGCATATGATGATTTTTTTCTTCTCACCATCATCCAGGATGACCATGAGTGGAGCGAGCAGGTCACACATGCCCTGAACATAGCCCATCTCTAAATGTTCCCACACATAACTGCAGGTGAGAATAAGACAAACAGCTGATCAGAGAGAAAACACATCACATTCAACTCAAAAGACTGTGCACGTTACCTGAATCCTCCATTGGTGGAATGGACCCTAGTATGTTTAATTACTGTATTGCATTATATAAGTGCATTTTTTAAGATACTTTCTACTTAATATTTCACTATATATACATTTAAACTGACATTTCTAGTTATTAGTTATTTTGCTGATTCACTTTTCACATATAAACATTGGAAACACTAATAAGACACAATACATTGTTAGAGATGAACTACTACTTCTTGTTATATAAAGTATTTGACCTTAGCTCCACTGTGGCCAGCTACTTAAACATGAATACATCAGTATTAATAATCATTTTGAACACATTTTACTGATGATACAAGATGCTATCACCTTTGGAGTTAATGTGGTGAATATAGAGTCATGTTTCTGGCCGCCTGGTGACATAAGTCCAATATTCACTCTCCTTTTGGTCTCTACCAAATATCTGGGGCAAATATCTGTCAGCTGCTAAATGTTCCACTCTGTTCCCCAGTTAGTCTCTGACCACGTCTTTCTGCTGTTCTGTGCTGGGCTCAGTATTTTTTGCTGAAGATGCCTGTTGCTGCTGCTGAGAATGACGTTGATGAGAGTGAACCAGAACGGTATAGTTTGTGGGTCATCACTATGAGTGACATCTTTCAAGTTGCAGATAGTCATTTGGTCCATTGTTAATTTAAAAAATTGAATGTAGCGGCATTAAATGAAGGATGTGAATAGTTTTTCGACATGCCTGCACATGATGTTGCGTAGTTTCTCCAGGTTGGCTGTGGTGAAGTAATAATAGTTTCGGTCGCAGCGTTGCACATCTTTGTCTATCCTGTGGAGGTTCAGGGCGACTGTGTCCAACAACTCAATCTGTTCAAAAGAAACGTTGCTGTCAACATCAGTGAGTGACTGAGAGTGAGTGAGTGTGAAAGTTAAATAAACAGACGTGTAACCAGACACGTCAACATACTGTACATACTGTATATGAGGAGAGTGATGGAGATATCCCCTCAGCAGATGCTCCATTGGTCACCAGTTTGTCCAGCTGACTACACAGCCTGTCCTCCGTCAGAGAGTCCTGACGACCCCCCAGCACACCTGGGGTCCTGCCCTCCTCCCCGCCCCCCCCTTCCTCCTCCGTGCTCTGACCATCATCTATGCTCGACAGGATCTGGGAATGAGCAGAGGTCACTGAGTAGTTTCTGGAGGAGGGCAGACCAGAGTCGGGGGAGTCAAACTCCACTAGAGGACGCTCCTCTGGGGGGAGGGCGGCAGGAGGGACCAAGGTGGTCATGGTGGGAGTGCTGTCCTCTCCACTGGGGGTCTCCTGGCTCCCTGGGTCCGGCTCATCCACCGACATGAACACCTGAAGATGCAGTGATGCAGGTTTTGGGACTATTGTTAAATATTTGGTTTATCTCTCAGTTATAAACTGTAATAACATCTAAAATTAGAATGATATTAAGCAGGATTATCCACCTGGACGGAAACAAGGTTCATATAAACTCAGGATACAGTTCCTATAAAACTACTGAAGAAAGCACACAGCATCTTAAATACGATTTCATCAATATAACCATTGTTCTCTCATTTAATTTGTCTTTTACAACTGTATGTTTAAACTTAATGAATCACTTGTAAATGGACTGCTCTTATATAGTATAAATATATATATTACACTTTTCTAGTCATATCAACCACTCAAAGCACTTCTCACACTACAGGTCACATTCACCCATTCACACACACATTCATACAGCACTTGTTCTAAACATACAAAGTGCTTCCTAACACATTCATACACATTCACACACTGATGACCCCCAACTGATGGCAAATCTGGGTTCAGTGTCTTGGTCAAGGATACTTCGGCACGCGGACTGGAGGAGACAGGGATCGAACCACCCACCTTCCGATTGGTGGGTGACCGCTCCTGAGCCACAGCCTCCCACTTGTGAGGCTGAGATAGATTTAAAAAAATCTTATTGTTCATGAAAATGAACTTATACGAAGCACACCCAGTGTCCTGGAATTTTGAACACTCTCTTTAAAAAAAAAAGTAAGTTGTGAGTAATGAGCAGAAAACACTACTAAAATCACAGTTTGATGTTGTATGTTTGCTGCTTAGTTTCATTTTTAATTTGCGTCTCTGGTTGATGTTGCTGTGCAGAATTTTTATTCACACTATGAAACACACATTGTGTGTAAAACCTGCTTAGAATAATTGTGCAGTTTAGAACTACAGCACAGCTACAGAAAAGGTGCACTGAAACACTTGATGATGATGTAAAATTAACATGTTTGTATGTTAATTGTGAAGTTCTACTGAGCTATTTACTATCATATAGTATAGTATAGTATTTACTCATATTCAGTCAGTCTAATAAGGAGACAGATGTATCTTCCTGATCTGTGTTGGATGTTGAATATCATATTGTATTGAGTTTCTTCACCTCGTTGCTGAGTGTGGAGTCTCTGTGAACCAGTCGCAGGACGTGACTGTCGATGCTGCTGCCCGAGGAGAGCTTGGCAAAGATGGCCGACTGCATCTCCTTCTCCCTCTGCTTAACAATCACCTCACAGGCCTTCCACTCCCGCATCACCTGCTGGTAGCGCTCACTGATCTTTGCATCAATCTTTACGGGAGAAAAAAAATACTATCACACATTGCTCTCCCAGCTACGAGACAAATTAAATATGTGTGTGTGTGTGTGTGT
>BRZM01003379.1:7065-22342 GCA_033238685.1 Lates japonicus
TGTGCTACATCATTGATAATTTCCAACTCAGATTGGTTCTGAAAAACTTATCAAGACCTGTTTATATTCACTTGTGTTTTAATCTAATGTTTTTGCATTGTGCATTATTTTTTGTTTGTTTTAGATGGGAATATAATTTTCTTGTGGAGGAGGTTTGTACTGTTTGATGCTTTTTTATCTGTGAAGCACTTTGTAATATTTGTTTTTGAGGAGGTGCTATATATAAATAAATCTTCTTACTCACAATGTCAGAAACTTGAACTGTCTGTATTGCTGACATAACCACAAAGTCAGATACATGGCATTCACTCAGCAAAAGTGATGTAAATCCATCCAGTGTACTCAGCGGTCGTCATGCTGTCTGCCGTTCGCTCTCTGCCCAGCAACGATGTCAGAAAGCTGTGAGAATGGGACTCAGTTCGGCTGTCTGCAGTGGAGACAGAGAATGGGAAAGGAGGTGGAAAGAGGAAGATGATACACTGCTCTCATTATCCTTTTCTTCTATTAGCAGCTTCACTTGCCCTGTGGTAAGCTGTCAATCACAGCCGGGCATCAAGTCATGAGGGCTTCCCAGAATGTACAGTGCTGCTCTCATCAAATGTGCCAGCAGGCAGAGAAAACGCCTATAGAGCCCAAAATACAGCCGGTCCCACAATTAAGTGTTGCTCTGCTGCGGAGGGAAGGAACCCGAGGCCACCTGAGGTCAGTGAAAACGTTACCAGCTTGTCATATATTGTCAGCAAGAATAGTTCTTGAAACACAACAGCTCTGACTCACCTTTTTTGGCTGCAGAGACCAAGGGAGAAGACTGTGGGTGTTATCACAAAAGCTGGCTTTCAATTAGGTAAATGGAACTTTTGTTTTATTATTGTTGAGACAAACTGAAAAGATGGGGAGAAAAAAATTAAAAGCCCTGAGGTAGGGAGTATGCACACAGGGCCACAGCTCAGACCATACAGTTTCATTTACAGAACTCTCAAATGGAATAAAGGAATTGGATTAAAAGTTATAAAAATAGACCATTTACAAAAACATATCTACAAGGAACGGTTCAGTGGCAAAAATGTGTCTAGTTTTCTTTCAATAATTATTTTCAAAGGACTCTTTTTCCAAGAAAGAAATGTACAATCGAAAAACGACAAAAAAAAAAACATTTTCACAGTTTAAGATGAAACATATCACTATACAGTCTTTAGGGGCCAAACCATCGCTACACAGTAGTTTCATGTTTCCCAGCAGTCTTTATACATGCACTCTCTGTGTTAATTAAAGGCACTGCTTGTCCATTTTCTTTAGAGTGTGCCACAGCTGAGTGACAGGTTGAGCCCATATGACTTGGCTTGGTTTTTTTTCTAGTTCTGTGCTGCTGCTGGGCTGCTTGACTGGGACTCGGAGTCTTTATTTGAGCTTGACACCGCGGTAGTAAGCGACCCTCTCAGTCTCTGATCACCAGTCCCGTTTAAGGTGCCGCCACCTCCTTTATCCAGTAAGCGGGAGGCGCGCGGCAGGTCACTGTAGCTGCTGTCCTACTGCAGCCGGCTCTGATGCCGCTCCTGTAAGCCATGTAGGCTGCCGTCGGCTGTTGCGTGCTGCTATGTCGCCAACGTTATGGTGCGCCTGTGAAGCTCTGCGCTACCCTCACGCTGATGGCCGTCGTAAGCGTACTCTGTCTGATCGGCTTGCTCTAATGCTTTCGTCTCTGTTTTATGATGCCTGCTTGTGTGTCCGTTGGTGGCAGCTGCTGGATTGATGATATTGTTCATCGAGTGAACTTGCACCTCAACGGTGCTACGATGCATTTTAATTTCATTGTCCTAGTGAATGCTCAGTCAGGCTGTTGTCCAAACGGCTGCACCGTTGGCTGTCACGGTGCTGGCGGACTTGCCTGAAGCTGCCTCTGCGTGCAGGTTGGTCAGCTTGCTGCCGTGAGTTCGCATGCTTGGGGGCACTCTTATTTGTGTAGGAAAGTCTGCACTGCTGTGGCCACACTTTGTTGACTCCCCCATCTGCCAATGTGAATCCTGCTAGCCAGATGTCGCCGCCACGTCTGGCTGAGGCAGAGACATCCTCTGTCACGGGTAGGCTCGCCTCCCAGAGCAACACACCTGGGACCCCGTAAGCGCCTCATATCCCTGTCTGTTGGCGCAGTGATGCGCCACCATGAGCGCCCCAAGTGCCAATGGCAGCCACCCCAAACAAGCAGGTAAAAGCCAAGTGGTGGGGTGGTCCTGCGATATTCCATGGCACGAACACCCAGAGAGCGTGCAGCCCTAACGCCCTGCTGCACCCATCAGCTGGGCAGAAGGTGCTCATTCTCCAGGAGGACAGGGGCACTGTGTGGGGTGCGGACATCTGAGGCAGCGCCTCGTGAGGCTGGAGCTGGAGGCGGGGGATGGGGAGTGGCCGGGGACCATCCTGGCCCGGCCTCTGTGATGGCGGCTTCGTGCTGCTGTTCTTGATTAAATCCTTGGGCTCATAACGTGACGCTCAGGGTGGCGCGCGGCTGGAGCAGGATGCTGAGGAGGTACATGCAGTCCACAAAATGATGAATCTACTGGGCCATAAAAAGCCCCGATACTGGGCTCCCATGCCATCCAACAACTAGACAGGATAGACGAACAAGATCAATCAAACATTTCAAATGCAATAAGGTAACAGATGTGATGTTTAAGATTCTTTAAAGAGTTTTCCCAATTATATCATCTTTTAGTAACTTGAAATTACATAGCGCCTCCAAACAGTAAAATTGCCAGCTCATTAAAACAATACTTCATCCTCCTCATCTTAATCTGTCACTTCTATTGTTACTTCACAAACTCAAACTGACTCTTGAAAAACTTTTTGCATCTAATTTTTACAGTTACTGTCCCGTACATTTTAATAACACAGGCTGGACTCATCTTGCTTGCAAAATTAATTAAACTCAAAGACTTCAGACGAATCGGGTCCAGATTTCTCAATTAGTCAATACATTGCACAATCTAAACAGCTGCCACTGTAGAGAGGGGCGGGGGTGGGGTAGCTTACTCTAGCTGGCAGCAGTCAGCATTGCTTGGATACTTTTAGCATACCATAATAGAGCCTCCATAATCAGAACCAGGAATAAACTTTTCCTACCCTCATAAAAAATATCCATTATTTACTAAGCAATTATTAGTCTGGCGATCCGATAACTGAGCCAGTTCCTCCTGAGGACAGAATGTAAGAGATACGCATGGAAGCTTAGATGCTTCCCTTATTAAAACACTATTGTCCCTGATAAAAAGCCTTGTTCCATGAAGCACAAACTGAGGCAGGAAGTTTAATTGCTTTCTATCGAGGACTACTTGCATGGTGCATTGGTCCGGCTTCCATAGTTTTTGATGTGCTGCAGTGATCCCACAGACAATGATGGGTATCCCTCCACGATTAAAGTAGAACCTTTTGGAGAAGCACAGAGAGTAGTTCTTCTTTAGTCCTGTTTGCAGTATGGGCGCGAACTGGACACAGAGGTCAGCAGCATTTAGGTCTCTAGACTGACACCTTGTGGCTGTTCGTGCTTTCAAACACTTGGCCGCCAAAACATAAATGTTACCTGTTCTGTCTTAACTCGCTAATAACGATAAAGATAGGTGTCTCGTGTGTGCAGAAAATGGACCAGACACTACCTTATTACGTCAAAAACAGTCAATCAATCTACAGTGTCATCTGCTGTATATGGCATTACAAATGGTGGGACATGATTACAAGAACTACATAAATACAGGCATCGACAGTATATGAGTGAAGACTGAAAAGCCGTAATTAACAAACCTCGTAACAGCAATATAAGAGTATGGGTGGGTCATACCTCAGCATAGACGACAATTGTTGACGGAGAACAAGCCAGCTCCTCATAGCGGCAATGCGTGTGTGTGACCTGTTTGTAGATATTCACGTGCAGTCACGCCTACCCACAGAGCTGTAGCCAAGTAGAATAGTGCAGCAAGATACCCACCTGGGAGAGATTGGCCATTATATGACATACATAAGCAAATGAGATACAATTAGTCTCCTATGTAAGAATGATTAAATGCTCCCGTTGTATGGGTTCACCGATAAAAAATGATAATGTTGGAATGCCAGAGCAGAGGGAGTATTTTTAAATGGCAGGGTGATCCTTAAACAATTTTTTTACTGGTATCATCAGCCCAGGTTTGAAAAAATCACCTTATGAGACATTACTTTGTAGAGGGATGAAATAAATAAACAAAAAGTTCTCTGCCAAATTTTTCATCCAGGTACTTTGTGCAATAAGAAAATGAATAATGTGTGTCTCAGTACACCACACACCATGAAGGAAGTGTGAGATCACTTACTCTAGCTATGGAAACATTTTCTACTGCTTGTCTTTGTATCTTTTCCACCAGTTTCAATTGACCGAACTTAACTTGAGGCAACTTTTTCAACTTTTTTCGCCAAAACATCTGATGACTTGTCCATTTTGACTGCTGACTTTTAAGTTTGGGAGAGAGCAGACACAGCAGGAGTATTGGAGGTGTGCGGGCGGTGTACTCACTGCTGCAGGCGCTTGCGCGCGTGTCTGATTGATACCACCTACAAAGACCCCGCAGGTGAGGGAGATGTGAAACAGAGTTTGACCAACATGTGCCAAAATTTGCGGCTCACCACGGACAGACCTGGGAGTAACAGACAGACAATACATCACAGCGATAATATGGAAAGGTTTACATTATTTTTGCTATTTACATTTCTAACTAGAAAAGGAAGTGTTTGTAGTGTACTGAGTAGAAATTAATGGAGGCAAAAAACAATAAATCCTGCTGTGTGGGTGATGAAAAGAATAACCAGGAAAACATAAATGACATAGCAGGTAAAACTCTTACCTGTGATGGTGAATATAGCTAACAATAATGGTGAGCAGACAGAGGAGGGTATGATAGTAGTGGCGTAGATGACTGGGTGCAGAGGCTGGATCCCTGGAGAAATACTCCACTGCTGAGGTCCTGCAACACACAGATGAGGTGAGATCCAGACTTATTATGTCACATCAATAATGTCCAAAACCCACATCAATCTAATGCATATAGACAACTACAAAGTACACAATATAGCTTACACCAAGGATATTTATCATAATTTAGAATTAATACTATAAGACATCTAACTGCTGCTTTACTCTGCTCCCCAAATATCCCCAATGAACACATGATGATGAAGAAGTTGTCCTACCTGTGAGCAGGCCATAGTTGCCAAGGGTTGCAGGATAGCAATTAATTGAAGTTGTTGGCCCAGGATGCGGCAGCGATGGCTCTGCCATCCCCTGACCTCCCACCAGGCTGAGGTTCCCAGCAGGCATGAACCTGACATCCGACCCGCAGGGCAAACCGCCGCAGGGTGATAACGGGGTCCTGCGGACATGCAGGGACATCCCTCTGATCGACCTTTGAACAGATGTATCAGAAACTGAAAAACACAACATGTTTTCATTTTATGGTGCGATAATAATCTTAATTGGTGATAGCTACTTTGGTTCTTGGGGCTCACCAATCTTAGCCATGATGACAGGGGTAACCACCTCCTCCTCTTCCCTCCATCAGCCAGTTGGGAGGTTGCCAGTGGAGAGAAAAAAAACTTGCCATTCGGAAGCCCATTGGAATTGGAGCTTGTAGACTGTGTCCTCTGCCTGCCCAGGGACTGCAGCCTGGGTAAGAGACTGAGGAAGCTGGAAGCCTCTGGCCAAGTGCTCTAGGGACAAAAAGACACAGTGAAGGAAAAACCAACCATTTAATATTTTTTATATTATGCATTTATTTTATATAGTTTTATTGTGATTATGTTGAGCAGGTGGAATTTTGTTTATGTACTTGCAATCAAATGCAAAACCGCCACCATAGAGAACCTCACCCTGCTAACAAATTGTAATTATCTCTGTTAGGAGCTGACCTTGTGGAGGATGCTGGAGAAGGAGCTGGTGGTGTTGCATTTGAAGGTGAGCTGGCGGTCCTGGCTGGGTGTCCGCTCGGGGCTGGGCCTCTGGAACAACATGCAGGTCATGCCGTTCCAGTCGTTGGCCCTGACAGTGTGGGCCTCCAGCGCTATGTTGGGGGATGTCTGGGTGGACGACAGGAACAGTGAATTATGACAAGTCCTCATAAAACAAAACATTTAAAGCACGACTTGACGTAAAATTATTGACGAGACTAACCAGGGAGAAGGCTTGTGCTGTTGCCAGACGGTAGACGGCGATCTTCTGGAGGCAGGCGATGATGCGGGAGCAGGCCATGGCTTCACGCTGAGCCATCCACAGCACCCTCTCGTCGGCCAGCATCAAATTACTGGCCATGCTCACCATCACCTCACCTAGCTGGGAGACAACAAAGGGGTAGACACAAGTGAATACACACACGTGCGAAATGCATCCAAGATACTACAAAAGAAATAAAAAACAATCAATAGCACAGACTTGGAAAACACACTGTAATTATCACTTCTGTCAACCACAAACACTGACTTAGCAGCAGCTCAACATGACATACTATAAATTACTTGACTGGAAACATAAGAAATGTGACTGTGTGCCAGCATCTTGTTTGTATCAAACAGCACTAAACACATGCTTGAGGGAGATGCCTGACATGGCTCTTGCTGTAGTTAAATGACTATTGGAAACACATTTCAAGCATGGTGTTGCCCTATGAACCTTTAATATGCTTTAAAATTCTAGTGCTACTTGCCCACGGCATTTACAGCATGCTAGGAACTTCTTTACTTTGACAACTTAGCTTTGTTTGAATTCGCTGGCCTACAGCCGTGCCGAAAGTCGTGACAAGACATCCTTTCTCATTTAACAACATGACAACAAACAGCTGTTCAGCATTAATCTATTTGTCCTTGGACAAGATAATACGCAGAATGAATGCATCACGTTGTGCTGTCAGTGTAAGCTCGTAACAAGTTTTTAGATAAGTTTTGTCAGTTTATTCAGAGTTTTGTTTTGGAGTTGGATTGGAAATGTGAGGAAAAAAGCAAAGCCAGCACTGGTGCGTTACTTACATCTTTGAACTTCTCGACAAACTTCCCAAACTTCTCGATCATTTCAGCCACAAAGATAATATCCATCTTGTCTGAGAAGTTAGCAGCATCGATTGTGTAGACCAAGAGACGCCGAGCCCTGGGAACCACATTGCTCTCGTTTAGAGGCATCTAGCAGGAAGATACAGAGAAAAATTAGGCTTGTATGTCAGGTTTGCAGTTAGGGACAGCTTGCTTCTCTATTCAAAGAAGAGCAAAACATACGAGAGCGCGTTGGTGTGAAGGAAACTCCGACAAAAAGGGGAAAAGACAATGAAGAGTTCCAGGTCAGAAAATTACAAGCTGACCAACCAGATACAGACCTGGTTGATGACATAGAGAAATCTAGTGACATCTTTCTGGAACTGGCAGCGGGAGTAGTCCTCCTCCGCCCATAGCCCCTCTCGGTCGCAGTAGCGCCACGCCCGCTGTTCTTCACCTGCGCTGCCCGAGTAAGTGCCTGCGCTTGATGGCAGTCTGTTGCAGGAGAGGTAGGCTCTGATCCCTGCCAGGGTGCGCGGCCATCTGGAGGAAGCCAGAGAAAATCAGACCTGCTGCTTTCATCACTGATTAATTCACACAGTGTCTTTACTTTCTGTTAACTTTGTGTCAGTGTGAGCTGTAATGTGTGTAACATCACTAATAACACAGTAATGCACTGTAATGCTAAAGCCAGGAAGTAATTTATATGTTTAACCACAAGGGGGGGCCACAGTGCTTGACATGTCAGCAAGGAAACATTTTGCTGTATGTAACACTTGAATATACTTGATCATATATATATATATATATATATATATATATATATATATATATATATATAGTTGCTTTGTGAGAATGGATCTACGTATTCTTTGGAAAATTACAAGGTCAGTAAACCAGGCTCTAACTATATAAAGAGCTACAGTAAAAATGTCATCATCAAATCCAATGTAAAATTCAGGCTTTTACATAGGAAAGACTTGCACTCAATTCTTAACATGACTCATAATAAATGAATGACTCTGTGTCTGGTTGTGTGTGTTTACACCAACCTGAACTCTCCCTTGTTGTTGGAAATGCGTTCAGGAGCGCAGTACTTGGCCGAACTCTCTAAAACCACAATATGCACAGTCCTGGTGGTGTTTCCCCTGCTCGTCCGAACCCGGCACTCCCAGTTCCCAGTAAAACCAGGCTGGATATTTGAGATGGTCAATGCACTGATGGGAAACATAAGGGAAACCTCAGTGAAACTCAAGAACACAAAAAGCTGGACAGAGAGACTTTCTTTATCCAAAAGGGAAATTTAGCTGTTGTTTAAAAAGCCCTCTACAGAAAATGGTGTTGCATAATATAATGTCAGTTATATACTAAGGAGATTGCCTTGTGAAAATAAACTGAACTGCCAAGATGCTACTGTTTGTGACCATTGGCATTATTTAGGGAAATTCAGACACCGCTCTCCCCACTTAAGGTTTATATAAACGTCGTCATACCTAGCAATCAGGGAGCAGTTCTGCACCATGCGCTTTTCGATGAAGATGCCCTGGGCAGCGTCGGGCTTGACCATGCGGCCGTTCTGGTACCACAGCACCTGCATGTCCTCGGCCACGAAGGAGGCCTGACACTGGAACGGCAGGCTGTCCCCCTGAAAGACGACCTGACGCTGGGACGGAGTCAGCTGGAAGGAGGGCAGCTCGAGCGGAGCATCTGAGGGAACCAGAGACAATGTAGGGAAGAGAGTCAGTCAGTCATTTCTCACAGAAAAATGATTGTTATCTGGTTCACATTTGTCACCACGATTTATTCCAGATACAGTACTGTTTTGTTTCAGACGTGGCCCTTTTTGGACACGCAGGGAAGCTAAAACAGTGTCTTGAATTCTTAAGTGCTATTTGTCATTCATGTCAGGCCACTGGTCCCTGCTAGATCTCTGCAATGTATTTCATAATTCCTCACTGTGGTGAGTGCCAAACTGATAAGACATGAGCAAGTACAAACAAAGGCTGCTCTGGCCTGGGCAGCCCTTCTCTCTTATCACTCGTGTCATTGCACAAGCCCCTGATCCCCAGACACCAGCCTCACTGATACCAAAACAGAGAAATTAAAGCGACAGTGCAACATTTTGACACCACAATCTGTGGAACTACTCAACACAACTTATTTCAACCTTTCAAAATGTCTGAAACGGAACAACACATCAGATAGTGTCTCTGAAATGATGAATGATGTGTGTTTCAGAGGGACACCTTTAAGCTGTGTTGGGTCTGTGTATGTATGTGTGTGCAAAAGTATGTTTCTGTGTTGTTCGGGGGTGTGTGTGTAAGTGTGTGTCCCTACCACAGGTGAGGAGCTCCGGCCTGATGGAGGTAATGAGCTGACCCTGAAGAGACTGGGGATAGGAGCACTTGGTGTTCTTGACTGCAATGTTCCTCTCTTTGATCCAGCGCAGCAGCCACAGAAGGTTGCAGTCGCACAGCAAGTAAGGTGTCTGAAACTCCCTGCGGATGTATAGAAACACACACAAACACACACAAGGAGGGGAAGACAATCTAAGTGATTGACAAACAGCCATTTGCCTGATGGAAAGCCCTAATTTTGCTGTCATATTTTATTACTTAAACACAGTTTTAATTGCATTAAGTGTGCATGCTAAATATACAGATGTCCCAATCACGCTGAGGCCTGTGTGTGATTTTAGTACACAGCAACAACCTGGCTCCTTATCATACTTACAGTGATTTCAGAGACACCAAGCTATCAAATGTCCCCTGAGCCAAGGAAGAGAACATGTTCCCTGAAAGGTTTCTGGAAAAAGAGAGAAAAAAAAGAAAAACAATGATCTTTTATGCCAAAGGAATGATTATATTATGTTCATGAGAATACTAATGACTTACAGTCTGATCAGACTGGTGAGGCCCTTGAAGATGTCGACGTTCAGACAGCCGATGCTGTTGTTGGACAAGTCTCTGTAACACACAGGGGAAAAAAGGCTTCTGGTTTATTTCTTCCACATTTCAGAAGTAACACAACATGACAGCTATAATGTCTAAAACACCAGCAATTAGTAAGTCACATTAAGTCTGGAAATGTTTTACAACAAGATAAGCCCCGAAAATCAGATCATATTATGAGAAAAATGGGTAAATGGAAAAATGTTTAAGTCGCTGAGATGAAAAATAGCAGTTTTTGTTATTTAAAGCCAAGTTTAACAGAGGCAGGTTGAGGCAAAAAGCTCAAACATTCAGCCGACAGGTTTACAACTTTCAAGGTGATTTTAGATAATGTCTGTGTGGGCCTCCAGGGGAACCTACACATCAAAGACAGAGTAACACTCTGGGTGGTGATTAGTCACCTGTGATTAATGTCAAGCACGTCAAAAGTGTGTGTTTCTCCTCTGGATGTGACCTGACATGATGTCTCTGGCGAACATCAGATAGAGGTGTCTCAGACTCCTGACGCCCAGCAAAAGGATCCAACATGGAAAAGACTGATCTTTTCCTCTGTGAATTACACCCCGTGTGCAAACATGAAACAGAATGGCAGCAAAGGAGAAATATTTACTGGAAGCTCTAGGTCAACTTTAGTACTGCATCCTCTGATACAGTGATTCACTCCACTTAGGATTTGGGACCCCTACACCCACAAAAATGGTTTTGATTAACACAATTAAAAATAAGAGGGGAAACGTTTCAGCAACACAAATTATGTCAATTATTTAAACTTAGCTTCTCTTTAAATTGTAAAATGCTGCATAGTCTCCTTTTCATCTTCTTGTTTTTATTAACAAAGAAATGTACAAAACATTCAGGTAGTCATTTAGCAAAATGATATGTTTTCTAAAAAGATTTTATTTGAATGTCAGTCTCTGGGTTTAAAACCAGAATGAACCGACAAAGTTGATGGGAGCAGTAACAGTGAACCAAAACAGCAAAGATGAGGGCCGTAAAACCAAAACAATGAGCTGAAAGGCCCTTAAAACACTCCAAGAGTTCTCTGAACTGCAAAGAGAGATGATAACTGACTATGGGTCTGTCACTACAAGTGATTCCTTTCATGTTACATGTAGTCATTTGATATAATCTTGACAAAAAATATTGCTTAGTGCACCTTCAAATTGCTGAAAGCTAAACCTTAATAGCTTTGATAAGTTGTAACATGTTTTTTTATCCAAAGAAAAAAACTCATTTTAGGCTCTTAAGAGTAAGTATGATAGCAGAGCATATTTGAATTCCCAGATAGATAACGTTTAAAGCAATCAGTTATAGTGACTCCAAGGTTCAAAGGAAAAGCACCTTGACAGTTGCTGTAACACATATCCCTCTGTGAATGATCGAATCACTGAAAAGTGCAGAGAAAGGAAACAAGAGCCTGAGAGGGAAGACAGATCTTCACCTCAAACCACTAACTAAACTGTATCCTGGGGTGCTCGCGGAATGCGATACTGACACAAAGTGATACCTGGAAAATTACTGTCAGGCGTATGCTAACATCCGAGCATTTATGTAATTATTGGTGTTGGTCCTTAAGGTACCAGCTGGGGAATTTACAGTGTGAGGTTATTAGTTCCACTTGGAAGAGAAGAAAAAGCCGCCTTCTGCGGGCTTGCCAATTTGTGCGAGCATTGTGTGCCAGGGGAAGGGTAACACAGGAGAAGTGGAGGGATGGAGGGAGGGGGCTCCTCTAGCTTAAGGCATACTTTCATCTCACTTTATCGCCCAGATTCAAATACTAGAGTTACAGTTACATCAAGGGACTTAAGACAAGATGGTGAACACTGTTATTACTTTCACTGACTCTGGCTGTGTTACGAGTCTTTATTTATTATTCATCATTCAAAACAATGCTAATTAATAGACATTTCAGTGATTTTTCTTGTTTTGCTGTGAACCCATCACTCACTGAAGTCTCTACTTTGCATCTGCTTCTCCTAGTCAACTAGTTTTCATCACCAAAGACTAATCTCAAATGCGTCTTTCATCCACAGGCATGTAGCAAATTAACAGCACAGAGGACTGCTTCAGTGCAGTGACTCAGTTGTTATGAATGATATAAGGAGCAGAAGCAAAAATAGCCCGATGTGATTAGGCTGGAGCGGGGACTGTTCAGCTGTTGGTGGAATGCAGAGTAAAGAGGGCTGAGGCCGGAGGAATCCATAGGGTTTGAGTGTGTTGTACAGTGTGAGAGAAGGGGGTGTTTGTATGTATTAGAACATCTCAAACTGTGTGGAAATGGTGTGTGCGAACTGCGTGGAAAGTGAGGTAAAGGGAGACACTTGTCTTTCCCCTGAGGGTGTAACCAAAAGAACACCTTACACTCGAGCTCCCAGCGCAAATAAAGACACTCAGACAACTGAGACCAGCTGACTACTTCTAGATCAGATGTTGGTCCTGTTGTAAGGGAGTGAATGGAGAGTTCTTTAGAGGCAAGTCTCATCTGTAGAACTTGATAATGACATTTCTCCTATCCTAAAATTGAAATATTTGAAAACGTTACAGGTATTTATAACTACTATTCATCATAGTAATAATTTAATTCAACAAGACTAATGCCCTGATATGTAGAACCCATATTACCCAAACCTCTGCAGCCCTCTCTTTAAATGCCCCCGTCACTGCTCCGTGACAACCCGCATAAGATAAATAGGCCCTCCAAATGGCATGTCTTGAAATGAGAAGAAAACTAATTAGGCAGTACTGATGAGGGAGGTGGACACACAGATGGAGGAAAAATAAGAGTCAAAGATAAGGACGAAGAGAAAGGTAGAGGAGCATTATGTCAGATAAATGTGACATGAAAAACTGCTGAAAATCTCTTTATGTATTCCACTCCTACTTTCCAAAAAACTGGGGAAAAACAGGGTGGATGTGTAACTGCAGATGCCAGTACTTGATGGAGGGCTTCTGTGTTTACATTCCCAGGGTCCAGCACTACCTCATAGCCTCCTTTGCTCGCCTTCTCCATTCTGTGCTCCCTCCCTTTCACAGTCGAGTGAGTGACAGCCACCCTTTGAAATTAACTGAGATGGGCGGTGGGGCCAATTAAAGTTTGTTAGCCTTAGGCAAAACCAAACTGTCCTCTGGAACAAGCAGGAGAAGTTGCAGATCACTGTGCGGTGATATGTTAAGTCTGAATAGCTTGTGTGTGGGGTAAAGATTTTAATATGCAGAGGACATATAGGCGGGCTTGTATCCATCTGAGTGTGGCATGAATATGCATCGAGGAGGAGGGGAGGGGGGAATGAGGCCGGGTACGAGCCAAAGAGCTGACTGCCTTCCTGTCTCGCTCTCGCTGCTCGGCAGCAGCAGCCAAGCTCAAGTTTGTGTTGGCAGCGACTGGGTACTGTCGGGTGATTCCAATTCATGCTGTGTTCTTGCTCTCTCTCATGCACACACGCGCACACACACACAGATGTACACAAAGGGAAACACACAACTGTACACTTAAGCACACAGTCTCTGACCTCCCACACTCACACACCACATATCCCAGATGGACTCTAGCTTTATGTATTCCCTGCCAATCAAAATTATCCTCACATGATATTCATGGACGCCACACACGTTTACATATCCCCCTCCTCTCACGGTTTTGTCCAAGTGTGTGAAAGTATATAAGGCCTCATGGCGTCTGCAGTGGTCTCTGGCAGAGGGCCAGACAAAGCAAGGCTGTAGAAATAGACTGCTGCTTGACCATGCTCCCTTATGGACACTGGATACACTTTAGACATGTTAGATCATACACAGGGCATTGCATAGATAAAAAACATCAGCTGCTTTAAATACAATCAGAGTTATTGCTGAAAGCAGTTAGTTGCTATCCTATCACAAACAACACATGCAAATAATGCCGAGATACTACATTGACTGTGGAATTTTTAAAAGCTTTCAAATTACAACATTTTGCAAAACACAACAGTTCTTCCAATTTAAAATACCAAAAGAAAATGGCTTTAACCACATTTCAAAATGGCAAATAATCACAAGTCTAACAGAACAAACACTGAATAAAAGCCATCTCCTCAGTCACAGTTTTCATAAACCACTATTCTCACATGGCAAATAATTAAAGCAAGCACTCCAAACTAAAAAAAAAAAAGAGGCTGGAATTTAGATCTTTTGGTTGCAATAATAATAAAAAAACACCTCAGTGAAATCCCAGAGGAGCTAAATGTGAGAATGTCGGGTATACACACACTTGCAGAAACCACATTAAAGAGACAGCGAAGCTGCAGAAGCTCCCAACGCTACTCACAGTCTTTTTAGTGCTGGCAGTCCAAGAAAAGCGCCTGGTTCAATTCGACTGATCATGTTACTCCGCAGGTCCCTGTGGGGGAAAAAGAAAAGAATTGGAGGTGATAAGCAATTCAAACAGCAACAAAATAATGAAACTGGAACAATATGGCTAATTAATTATTCATTAAAGAGATTATTTTAAGCAGAATAAAAGCAAAATTTTAAAAAAAGTTTCTCTTTTCTCACTCTTCTTTGATAGTAACCTAAATATCTTTGAGTGTTGAGCAGATAAAACAAGACATCTGAAAACATCACTGTGGGCTATGGGAAGTTTATAACTGACATTTTTTTTACTATTTGCTGACAAAACACCATTATGATCTGGAGTCACCAGAATGTCTTTCCATAAATTCAGACAGATTATGGCCTCAACTGTTTTTCTTTGCTGACCTGAGTCAGTAACTCACAATTAGAACTTAAGACTTAAACTTGAAATATGAGCAGATCTGGCTCAGTATTGTGCAAACCAAGCCCTCCCAGGCTACGCTGCCGTCTTTTGAAATGATCATTTCAGTATGCAAACATCAACATGGCATGCAAAAGATTACCATAATGATACAAATGCACCGACACCCATAATAATATGGTTAATACACAGGAAAATACACAGGTGAGTGCATCTAGGAAAAGCATTTTTAACCAATGAAAACATCAAGGTCTCCACCCACCCATCATTACTACATAGCAACTACATAGTCACTGACAACCTGATGCTTTAAAGGACCTCTCTAGCTCTCACACCCTCCTGCAAAGCAGCACACACACACACACACACACACACACACACACACACACTACTCCATTGAGGTTCAAAGGCTTGCTTGCGGTCACAGAATTCCTGCAGTGCTCACCTGTACTGGCACTGCCTAGTCACTCATTACAGTGGAGGTTCAGGAGGCTTTCCAGTCACCACCTGAACCCACACAAAGGGCCTCTGGGTAACTCTGACT
>BRZM01003381.1:0-13668 GCA_033238685.1 Lates japonicus
TGCTCTGGTGTTGGGTAGGCTTTTCCCAGGAACTGTATGGTTCACAGGAGGTGATACTTTTTAAAGGTTCACTGTAGAATTTCGTGGACCATGATGGTCAAGATGTTGTTCCACAGAATTCCGCACAGTGACAAGAATGAAAATTTGAAGAAAATGTTGAATGTTTGCATTGTTTTCTGTCTTCTGGGATGATGGCTTACATTTAAATACATAGAATGTCATCACAGATACGGTCAGGTTGAAAGATATTGGTAAATGCAGATACTAACCTTCAGGAATCAGTAGTTTTAAGATTATGACAAAAGCTTTCATGATGAGTGAAAAAGAGAAGAGTAGATTTAGGAATGTTACAATTAAGTAGAGTACTACAGAATATTGAATGATTGTACTAATGTATTTGTTGTTATGGACTTCAAAAATCCATATTAGTCAAACCCAAAACATGAGCTGAATACTGCTTTTTGTTATTATTTGCTACAGGAAGATATGTCTAATGCAGGGCATCAAGTCTGGCCTGGTTATTTAACTCTGCTCTCTAATTGTGTCGCCATTCATTTTTGTGTTAGTGGATGTTTCAAAGTGTTGTGAAGCATCAGAGTGAGAGTAGGTGTTGCTGTCCAGTTAACGTCTCTCATAACAGAATCTGTCTCTCCTTCTCTCTGTCCTTCCGTATGGTTAATCTTATGAGGATGAGAGGGACTTTGGCAGGAGGCCGAGCAGAGTGCCTTCCTCTGCCGCCGGCTGTAGATTAGCATAATGTTTTAGTTTTACGTGTGTGCCTGTAAATTGTGTGTGTGAGTGGGAGTTTGTGTTTGTGTATGTTTGTGTGTGTGTGTGTGTGTGTGTGTGCGTGCATGTGTGTGTGCATGCATGCGTGCATGTGTGTGTGTGTGTACATGTAAGTGAAGTGTACAAATATGTATGTATATGTACATTTTCCTGTCTGTGTGTGTATGTGTGTGTGTGTGTGTGTGTGTGGTATGTATGCTCAGTGCTCTCTGGGGAGCGGTGGTGGTGGTGGAGGTGGAGGGCTGGAGGGAGGCTGCTGGCCCAGCGGGAGGCTCCAGATGTGGGGCTACTGAGCTGACAGGCCTGGGCCCCTCTGGGCGTATGTGTGCCAACCACAACCTCTCTCGCTTTGCAGCAGCCCCTTCTGTGGTCTGGTTTTGGTATATGGAGAGAGGGAGAGACTCTGGGTTATGAAAAATGAGAAAAATGAAAAAGAGAAAAAAGACAGAGGGGAGGTTGGAGAGAAGGCAACCAGAGAGAAAGTAGTGTTTTCACATGAAGCCTCTCTTTAGGCTGATATATGTTGCTTTGTAAGAGTGCAATACAGAAATTAGATAATTTAGTTCACACTTTGAAAGTTCAGATCCCTAGGTTTTTGTTTGTTTGTTTTAAATTCAAGTAATGCAGGAGGAGTTGATGCAAGTAGATAACATGTTTCCATTACTCAACCTATCTCTTAAAGCTGACCTCTGACCTCCGAAAATTCACATCATGGCCGTAATCTACCGATCTTCTAATGGCTACTTCCAACATAATAATGCAACATATCACCAAGCAAAGGTCATCTCAAACTGGTTTCATGAATACAACAACGAGTTCAGCTACTTCAATAGTCTCCCCAGTTACCAGATCTGAATCCAGTAGAACACCTTTGGGATATGGTAGGATGGGAGATTGGCAGCATGAATGTGCAGCTGACAAATCCGCAAAAATTATGTGACACAATCATGTCAACATGGATCAGAATCTCAAAGTAATGTTTTCAACATCACGTGGAATCCATGCCAATACCAATAGAGGCTGTCAAGAACAAAAGGAGGCCCCACCCAGTGTTAGTATGGTGTGCCTTATAAAGTGCTAATCTAAGCATTTGGCTAATCTGATTGACTGAATTCATCTGAACCCACAGCAGTTGTGTGGTAAAATGTAGATGCTAGGAGCTAGCTTTGAACTGACTGAGTGACTATAGCAACAGGGCTCACGTTCATATGTTCCACCAGTGTTAGAATCCACATCGTCTTCACAGACTGATGAAAATACAGTCTTAATGGCTACTTAGTAGCTTAGCTCTGTTGATGAAGTGTCAAGATACAAATTTTTGCTAATGTCTAATATATGTAACTTAGCTCTGTTGATGACCAGCTGTTATATAAATAGTCTGAAGGCTGGAAGTCTAGAACTTAGTTATACTGATTATGAGCCATTTTACATAATGAAGAGGGAACAAGCTAATACACAACTGCACCACTGAGTAACATAATTGATCAAAGGTTAATAAATGAAAGATAATTACTGAGCTAGCTTCTTTTGGCAGCTAGCTGAAGACCCATAGTGGCATGTGACATAGTCCCATAAAGCGCCCCACATTTCTCGCTGAAGATCGTTACCACTCAATCCAAGTTAGTGCAAGAACAGGAATTCAGGGCACAGAGTGAGAATGAAAGAGGTACTGTCACTTATTTTAAGGTGAAATAATTGCTTTAAAGGTATAGTGGGCATATACTTTTTTGAATGAATATAACCCAAGTGATATGTAAATGTAGGCTCACTCTTAGCTAGCTCTATTGCTTGCACCAAGCTAACAGGTCTCAGACAACGTTCTCCATTGAGCACACAAACTATCTGAGTCAAAACAGTCAATAAATACTGCAGTCCTTAAAGGGTGCCCTTGAGCAAGGTGCTAAAGCCCCGACCTCTACAAACGAACTTCTCCATCATCACCATTAGAGGCTGTGGCTTTACTGGGGAGTTGTGAACTTTAAATATATCCAAGAATATAACAAGGTAGTTCCAAAGAACATCCAGATCATAGTGTTTATTTGAATTACCTGGAAAAAAATAGTTACACGCATTAACAAAGCGATTCCTAGACTGAAGCCTCCATAGCAGTAGTGGTGGGCCGTCTTACTGAATCAGTAGCACAGTGTTGCAGTCTACTGCAAACACAAAGCATTTCTTTAAGGCGTTTTTTTACACTAATAACCCCTAATAATTTTCTGTGGAGAGCCACGCTCACATACCCACGTGCAAAAGATGGCTCCCAGACACACTAGTACAGATGCATACAGTTTAAAGGCCTATATGTTCACACAAATACAGCTGCTATAAAACACAAACACACACACATTATTGTGTGTGTGTGTGTGTGTGTGTGTGTGTGTGTTATTTACAGTGCTGTGTCGAGCCCTGCAGCAGTTCTTCCAGTGAATGCTATCTGCTCTTATCTGTATGTGTGAGCGGCCTGGTAACACTGGGCCTGCTCCATATGTCTTATCACTGGGTTAGGCAGCAACCCCCCTGGACACACACACACATGCACAGACATACAGTATGTGTGTATACATACACAGGCACAGTCACTGGCCGAAATCCTGCAAACTATCACGGAAATGATCATCTTGAGTTAACATAATCAGGAAGGTAAAGAACTGATGTCTTGACTGAAAAGGTTAGCTGCACTTCACCTGTGTTAGCCACAGCTCTGGAAATAAAATGAGCCGGTGTCTCATTTTTTGTTGGCGGTGGTCATGTTTGAGTACATTTTGCAAAGAAAAGAAGACCTCCCCTGCAACATTTTGAACCTTGCAGTGGGAGGTGAAAAGGTGGTGAACTGAGCCCTCCAGATGTTGGTCATCATAAGAAAAATCAGTTGTTTTCAGGTCATAGACTGTATATTTGCCAAGGCTGCATAATCCCCTGAATCTGGTGTTAAAAGACATCCATTAGCAATTCAGGCTCTCTATTTGTGTCCAGTTCTGTATCAAAACACTGACCCTTCAACACATCAAGAAAATAACCTGCTCACAAGCAAACAAACAAGTGACATAGTACACATAACCTCCTTGGCAAAGGTACAAATTTGCTTCTTTCATTTAAGAAAATTCTGTGTCAGAAGGACAACAAAAACCTCAGTTTACTAAACCCTGTATTCCATACTTGTTAGACACCCTAAACATGCACACCAGGCTTATATTTAGTTTCAAATTACTGCGAATGAAAGAGTTTGACTGAGAGAAATGAAAAATAAAGATTCACTTATAAAACACCATGTAAATAAGAAGGTTTTGGGAGATAGTCCATTTGTGGTCAGTCCACCACCACACACAATGTAGATGCACCCGCATTTACAGACACACACACACATACACACACACACGTATGCTGCTTACTTTGTTGCCCCTGGTGTGCTGGAGGTGGGCGGGGGTGGGGGGCACTGCCTGGGGCCATATGGCAGAGACACAGACATTTACATAATGTCGTATTTTATTTAATTAGCCATTCTAAATGCAATCAAAAGCTGATGAGTGGCTCTGAGCTGCCTTGCTGATTGGCAACATGATAGCGCTCTGACCCCAAACACAGCCGCGACGCATCCCAATGATGCAATATTGAAACCATCCCTGTGCTCCTACAGAAACCCAATTCACAACTCAGAGAGTGTGTGAGTAAGGGAAAGAAAGAGAGAGACAGAGAATGAGAGTGGGTGTGTGTTCATTGTTTTGTTATTGTGAGCACATGAGAGAGGGATGTAACTTCATCATTTAGTAATTGAGAAGGGGTGAGAGGAAAAGCACTTCTGATGACAAAGAAAGAAAAAGGAAAGAGGGGAAGGACAGTTGTGACAGAAAGAGTGGGTCAGCCAGTGTGTATCACATGGTTTGGATTCTATTTGGGGTGCTTGGCTGGCGTGATGGTCCAGGTGTGTGTGTGTTTCTGAGAAACAGGAACTAGACCAATAGCCCAGTCCTTTAGGACCACCCTGCTCAGCCAAGTGTCAAACACACACTCACACACACACACACACACACACAGAAACCGCCATCCCAGAGGAGAGAAGTGTTGATGGGTGAAGGGACCAGGTCCCCTTGAACAGGAAGGAAGGAAGCAAGGCCTAACGCCACAGTGAAGACACACACACACACACACACACACAGAGGAATGACTGCACAAGAATACTACACTTGAATGCACATGCATAAACTTATCAAAGCACACACACAATAAGCAGGTGTTCATGCACACATACACTCAGTCACGGACACACACACACACACACACTCACATACACACACACATAGCAGTGCACTCAGCAGCAAGTCAAATAAACAGTTTGAGCAGGGCGGTCAGGTACTGCATGGTTTAACAGGGCCAAAGTGTTTTAAAGAGGCTGCTGAAAGGTGCTTATTATGGAATGGGCCTTTTTCTGTTGGAATAAATCACTCTTTATAGTCCTCAGCTCACAAAACCACCATACTAAAAGCAAAGTTACCACAGTATATCATATGAAACATTAGATGTGATGTAGTCACTGCTGCATTGTCCACCTGTATGGTTGAATATTTCATATGTTTCACTCTTAATTCAACTGATTTTGTATTTTTGTTTCCCCTTTTCCACCTGACTCAGTTCAGTCTATGCTGTGCTCAAATCCACAGCTGACAGACATGCTTGTTAGTTTCTGACCATTCATTAGAATCTTTTCTTTTTTTAGTTCTTTTTTCTTAGAAAAATACATTTTGTACGACATACGACAGTTCAGCTGTGACAGTATCAAGCACCCAAACACACACACACACACAGCACAAGCACAATTCTACAAACTGCATTATCAGTAAACCACGTCAGACCCTGTCTGCTGTATATTGTGTAGTGACCAAAACACACCAACACGTGACCTCAGTGACCTCAAGGTTAACCCCAGCCTCCAGGTCCCCTGTACTGCATTACTATAGAGAGAGAACATTGTTTAAGTACTAATGACAATTAGACTCCTATGTACTGTATATATTCAGAAACAAGAAAACAACATACAGAGAGAAGGAAAAAGAGGAGAAAGGAGAGAATGACAATTCTGCAGCTTTAATTACACTATAATACTCTCTCTAAAGAAATAGAGACAGATGGAGGCCATTTACCACACCACATGACCTCTGCATACTGGGGTTTTACCTGTATAAATGTAAAAAACCAATGAGTTAAAAGTTAGCACTTTTGATCCATGGCTCCTTGTCCTTAAATATGTAGGTCAGTATTTCCAATATGAAATAAATAGATAAATAATAAAAAAATACTAAGGTGGATTCTGTGTTTCCCCAAGATCTGTTTTTCTGCTCAGAGTGGGAAAGTCTTTGAAAAAGTGTTTAAATCATCACAGGACACTAAAACTCTCCAGAGACTCACCAGAAACCAGACAGATGAAATAGTTTTAAGTATTTCAACACCTTCTTCAGGCAGGGTGAGACAGTCTTCACTGCAAGAAGTTTTCTACACAGTTATGTAATAACCTCCCACACCATACTGGAATGATTTATCTGGTCAGACATGGAGGAAGGTGACTCTGTTCCTGTTGTTTTTACTTATTCGTTTGCAAGGGGCTGGGTTGTTGGACCAACAAAAATAGCATTGTAATGGCCAAAAAACAAAAAAAACGTTAAAATGTGCCTGCTGACATGCTGGTTTTTAGCAGTTGTAATATTTACCACATTCACCATCTCGTGTAAGCATGCTAACATTTGATACTTACCACTAAAGATAAATTACAGAGGGGGCTGATGGGACTCTCACTAGTTTTGCAGGTATTAGGTCACAAGTAAATTAAAATTTTGATATGATGATAGTGCCAGATGAAAGATTAAAAAGTTAAAGGATAATGCCAGTGCATTTCAACCTGGCATATTTTGCATAAATGTGGGTATTGTGGCTCAATGAGTTGTGATAACTTTTCATTTGCCACCTCCATTGTAGACATATGGTGAAACAAGGAGTTGTCACATATTGGGGCAATTGTTGTGAGCCTCATACAGCTTACCAAATAAACATGATTTTTACACTGATCAACACTTGTTTCTGGTAGCAACTAGGAACAGTTGATCAACTTGTTAGCCAATGCCTTCATAACAGTGCTCTGAGATGTCATTGTCTTTATTTCAGGATATGCTTTTTGTTTGTTTGTTATAGTTTTTTTGTTTTACCTGGGGCTACTTATCCAACACAATTGTGGCCCTTTCCACTCAGTTTCCATCATAATTTTAGCTCATAGCAGAATATAACAAGATGCTAGTGTTTATTGCTTGTCTGATGCCTCACAATGTTTTAGGTGTTGTAATTGCTTTTCTTACTATATGATAACTGAGCATTTGTCCAGCCGACTTCTGTCTCTTCTCTGTCTCCAGGACAACAATGTTGATAAGCGCTGTAAAATTAACGCTGTTTCCCTTATCGACAAACATTTTCCTTCTCAGTTGGCTGTGGAGATCAGATTTCCTTACAGCTCACAAATGCAACAACTGCCAACTACTCTACATTCTTAGGCCAACTACACCCTCCATCCCTCAACTTCGATCCTTCTGGTCACACCTTTTCATCTCTCTGTCCCAGCTCTCCATGACCATGTTATGCTGGATAAAACATGCTGTTCCTGTTCCTGTGAGGTTTTGAGGCTTTTTGTCATGTTCCTTGAATCATTTCTGAGCAGTGTGTTTCTTTTGCACTGTGGCGGGGTGCATTGTCCTGCCGGGGGAGGCCGCTGCTGTTGGGGAGTGCCATTGCCTTGGGGGTCCCAAGTTTTCCCAACAGAACATTGTATTATGACTAGATGATCAGTGTTATTCACCTCACCTGTGAGTGGTTTTGATGCTGTGGCTGATGGATGTAAGTATTCAAATCTAATTTCATGGAAAGTCAACCATCAGTTCTCAAAATATTTTAGGGGAAATCTAAGGATATGGCAAAAGGAAAAGTGGCAATAAGAAGTACAAGGTCAGACCCCACTACCAGTGGAATGAATTAGAGCTCCCAATCAGAACATAATTCAATAGATGACATAAAGTACAATAACAATACACTTTATTTGTGTGTTGGGTTTAAGTGTTGCACTAATAGAAATGCTATTTTTTTCACCTTTTTGGATCTGTCATGCAGAGACTAACATGCACAGAGACACACAGTCTTTTAAGGGTCTGGTAGCCCCTGCTATTGTTTGCAGAACCAGCAGGGTTGTGGTCATTGTGTTTGGGAAAAGGAGGGGGGCTTCTGTCTGGTTAAGAGGTTAGGAATTGATTCAGTCTGGGACTGAGACAGAGGTGGAAGGTCATAGCCTTGATGGTGACACCCCAGCCAAGACAGTGAATGTGTGTCTGAATCTGCACATGCTTTCATACAGCTTTTATAACCATTTCTAAGAATCTGAAGATAGATGCAGAATTTATGCATAAGTGCTGCATCTATCTTCAGATTCAGTTTTATACACATTTTTCTTTGTATATAGGTTTGTGTGTAAGGGTGTGTGTGTGTTGGTCCCATGATGAGGAGTGTCTAATTAGGACCAGGAGGAAGCGCAGGAGGAGGTGCAGGGTCAGTCCAAAGGGAGAGAGGAGATCGATCAGGAAAGATACCCCCCACTGCCGCCACCACCATGCCCATCACCTGCTACAGATAACACACACATGAACAGATACACTCTTTATCCTGTAGTCCTGCACTCCAAAATACACATATTATATATATATAATTGCTCACATGCTTTTAATATAATTCATCACACAGAAAAAGTTTGTAATATGCATAGAAATTATTTAAACAAACACAAACTCACAAGTGTCCCTCTGTTTACTGCACTATTTCTGGCAATAGCTAAGGTTCCTCTGCAGTGACACGTGATAGACAACCGCATTAACAAGTAAATGAATACAAAAGAGATGTAGGCACACAGTGAAGGACAAACACTGTGCAAAATGACCTCAACGTACACATACATGCGTGCGCACACAAACACAAACACACTCCAATCTAAATTACGGGTGTAAATTGGGTGAAGGGGGAGACGCAGAAGGGGGTTGGAGGCAACTGAAATGGAAGAGCCAGACTGATCAATACTGCTGGAGATTTTCCTCCTTCTTCTCTCCTCTCAATTGTCATGCTCCCTTCAAGCAATTAAAGACTCTCTGTCTCTCCTATTCACTCTACCACTGTTCTCTTTCTCTGCCTTTTTCTTTCATTCACCTCATCCCTTTTTTGCAGCACAGTGTCCAGGTTTCTCAAACTGTCTCTCCCCATCACTTCTGTCTTTCAGGTTTTCCTCTGTCTCTGAAAATCTCTCTTGCCCTTCCTCATCCCTTCATCACATGCATTGACACATCAGGGACACATCTCTTGCATGCATAGTCTTGCACTGCAAGCATGCTAACAACAGTTCACAATGCAAATCAAGAGTACTAAAAAGTTTCAGTATAGTTTTGAAGTACATGAACTTTGCCTTCTTCCTCTCAAGTGCATTTCTATAACAGTAAAAACCTTAGGTATTGCCTGTGTTGGAGCACCACATGTATCTTACATCTAAGTAGGTTAAAACAAGCCTTAAAAAAGAGTTTGCAGATCCTGACCCAGTCCGGTGTGTGTGCTACTGTATTTACCCAACACCTGCACTTAACAGTAAGTAAAAGAAAAAACAGTGACCAGACCATGTGACTAGCTCATGAAAAATGATACCTTAAAGAGAGAGCAGGAAACATCAGTTAGGGTTGGACAAATATGGGGTTTTAGAGTTGGAAATTTTGCTATTTGCTATTTACATGCATGTGATAAACTGTGTTCACACAGTAAGTATTTTTGTGGAATATGATCTGAATATCACAATGAAATCAAGTTTCCCCTGTCTTTCTGTGTTTCTCTGTTTTATTCTGTGTATAGACTGCATATTCTAGAGTATGGAAGTAAAAACTTTGAGACTTTAAAGACTTAAAACTTTAAATTGTGAAGAATAGAGCTTTCATTTTGTTTAACATTTTGCTTTGGTTTGTTTGTGAGGAGGGTAGTATTCTGACGTAATGACAGATAAAATGTCTTGAAATGAAACAGATTGTGCAATGTGTCATCCAACTTCGTCTTAAGGCAGATGTGTATATAGCTATTCTGAATGGCAACACTCAAATATGGGCCATAAGTCTGCCAAAGCCTCCCTCTTACTGCATCATAAAAATGTACTAACGGGGTAAAGGTGCACACTTTCAGGAAGTCTCCTCTCAAAGGCATTACGGGTGTTGGACTAAGTTATACACTCAAAAAGTCATAGAAGTTGAATTAAAAGAGAACTTTAGAGACCTCTGCACATCTGGTCAAACACTGTGTAAAAATGTAAAAAAGATTAATTTTTTTTGCATTTTTTCTTGAGGTTTCAAAAATTGGCAATAACCCCTATTCTAACATCGGAAAGGTTCACGGAAGCAGTTCAAATGCTGTTAGTCTGACAAGCACTTTGTTTGAAGCACTGTGAGGCCTTTGTTCATGTTTGAGAGTTAGAACATTGCTTACAAGCAGACAATTTGAGTTAGATGTCTGCAAACTGAACTTTGAAAAGGTAAAACAGTTTTAAAGTTTGCTAAGTGGAATTTAATGGGAGTAATGGATGCAGAATGTATAAGAAATTTTTTTTTAGAAATGTGGTTTATGCACATATATGTAACAGTCAGACCTGATAGAGAAGAGACAGGCAACATTCGAAAATTAGAGAAATCTTTTTATTTTTTATTTTTTAAACAGTTTTGTTTACCATCACCATTGCAAACAGTCTTATGAACTGTGGATTTGCTCCATATGCACCAACTACAGAGTTTTCACTCTCTCAGTGTGAAGATTCCCGTTTTGCTATGAGCACCACACACCAAGCTGTAGTTGGGCTTTGATCAGCAGCTCTGCCAGTTACCCACGTATCCATTTGAGTGCAGCTAAACTGCTCTATGAATGGAGTAAATGGGAAATCTTTGTGAAGCTGCGTGTATGTGAGTGTGTGTCACAGGAGGAGGCAGACTATTTTTATTTCTTTCTTTACATTTTTGATGTATGAGAGAGTGCATGTGTGTGTGTGTAAATGTATACCCGTGTGTGTGTGCCAGTTTTATCTGTGACCTTGCTGTGAAACAGAAGATACTGCCCATCAGGTGTGTGCGGGAGGCACACAAACACATATCCCCGCAAACACCCACACACCCTCACCCACCCACGCACATGCACACACAGCAGGTGGTCACAAACAGAAGCATACAGATGCTAGGTCAGGCTGTACACAGCAGGTCAGTGTTGGCTTTGTGTAACTCAGCATGGCACCAACAAAGATTAGCACCAGTGTGTTTAGGTAACACTTTGTTAAAGAGCTGGTACAGGGGTATTGTAATTACTCATTGACCTTAACACCCACCGACACACACATGAAAGCCAAAGGACATACTAGTATAAGAGGGGAATAAAGTGGATGTTTCTGTTTGGCTAAAATGTAAAAATATTTGGCTAATTATTTAACTAAAATGTGTTACATTATGGAGGCTAAACACACTATGTCTTTAAAGAAGCAATGGCTGTACTGACTAATTAGTATTATTAGTAGTAACATTTTTGCAGCAGTAGTGATAATAGTAATAATTGTGAAAACAACACTGTCTATGGCGTTTGTAATAATACTACTATCAGTAATGGTGCTACATTGTTGTTGTTATGGGTGGATTGAAGTATCTTCCCATTCTTTATCCCAACAGAAGAGTCTCTCAGCGTCACTCAGGCTCCCTTAGGTGTTCGGGGTGGGGGCACAATGTCACTAAGAGAGAGGGAATTGCATTGTGGTACTCTGAGTGTGACGCTTTGCCTTCACAGACAAATCGATTAGAGACAGTTCAGCACCATGGATGCTTGAGGCGTTTCACATAAAGAAAGAAAGAGTGAGGGAGAGAAGGAGGGAGGGGAGGAGGGTAGGGGAGGAAGCATGCGGAAGCTGGCCCTCCCCCAGCTCATTTTAAGGTACGAGAGTCTTGGCAAAAGCATGCAGACTTGCTGACTGAATATTTACAAACACAGACAGTGATGCACTGTCTATTGTTTTGCCTCTAAATTAATGCTTCTTGCGATGTGATACGACATAGTGACATCAGTGTTATTCGCAAAGTGAGTAAGTAAGAAACATCAGGCCTCCTTAGAAAAAGGTTTTGGGATTTTCAATTTATCTAATATTTAAAGGCAGTTACTGACATTATGTACTAAACTAATAATAGATTTCAGCACAGACCCAGCTTTTTCATGTTAGTTCACATTAGGACATTTAAAGCATCCTTGGGGTTGCAATTGAAAGTTAAGTCCTGGACAGTAGCTGACAAAATAATCTCTCCATGACGTCCATTTACAAGGTGTTCTGGAGCTTTTGACTGTATCACAGGTCTGCAGATAGACTGCTAAGCAAAACATGAACATCTATGATTCCATAACAACTAGGAAAACTGAATCTGTGGTGACATGGTTAAAACCTCCAAAACAGCTGCTAAATGGACATTGTGCTGATATTACTTTCTCAGCTACTGTTCAAGGTCAAGAATGAATGCTCAGTCTCAACTTTGGGATGGACAAGAAATTCTTAAAGTGCTCAGAAATATTGGGACTTGAGCATCTACCTTTGCCTGATAACTGGATAAACTCCATCTGAATAAGATCATGGGATACAATTAAAGCTTAAGATCTTTTTTTTTTATAAAGTGTTCTTAATTTTTTGGTATGCCCCATTTTGCAATAACCACTCCATGTAAGCTGTGTATATCTATTGCATATAAGACAAACTGTGAGAGATCTGGCAGCAAAATTACAGGGAGCCATGTCCCTTTACTAATAACAGTCCTTATCTTGGATCTGCATTGCATTTTGGTCTTCTGAGGCTGCTGCTGTAATCAATCATGATCTGTCACTGTAACAGCAGGTTGTAGAAATTCTATGTTTATCATTATATTTAGTTTCAACTTTTACCAATATGACACAAAGACACTTAATGTTGCATTATGCATGTATGTAAGGATTATAACATACAGTGCCACAATTTGCACTCTCATGAAAACCATTCTCAGCAAAAATGTTACATGAAGAAGATTACAAACATTTTTTTTTTTTTTTTTTTTTCATAATTCCGTCGGCCCTTTCATGTCTTTATTTGATAGTGACAGTGGAGACAGACAGGAAATGTGTGGAAAGAGAGTAGGGAAATGGCATGCAGCAAACGATCCGGCTAGTCAGGACTCAAAACGGGGACTTGCTGCTCAGGGCATTTGTGCTAATGTGGTATGCGCCCGAACCATTCGGCTATCTGGTCGCCCACAAATGGAAATTTTTTTAATTAACTTTGTCAGCTCTCTGCTCTGCCATTGTAAGTTTATGTATTATGATGATCCTCTGCCAAAGCTGGCCGCCTGCAGAGTGTCTTCAGCACATGATTGGTTGATACTACTTCCTATAAAACAAGATGTCACTGTAGACAATAAATCATTGATAAATTATTGCTGGCCTGGCAGAAAATGTTTCAGAGGTGATATCTCACAACATTTGTTCATAGAGCCAAAATACATCAGAATCAGAATCAGAATCAGAAATACTCTATTTATCCCTTGCGGGAAATTGATGAGGTTTTAGGAATATGTGAGAGAGAGTTTTGGTTGGACTGACCCTCTCATCTAACATTTGTTTTCTTTTATATTCTGAAATTTAATGAATTAATTCATTGTAAGTACATTCAGACACATTCTCTGTTTTCTCCATCTCACCCATCCACCTAACACACAAACACACACAAACACACACACACACAGGTGCACATATCCCCTTTGCCCCGTCTGGGCTGAAAGGTCAGTGTGTGTCTGG
>BRZM01003384.1:0-31586 GCA_033238685.1 Lates japonicus
AGTGATGAAAATGCAGTCTGACACTGACAGAGTTAGTTAACTGTTTTGTTACTTTCACAGGAATGCAGGTTGTTATGATCCACATCATCAATCACGTGGGAGTATGTGGGGCATCTGGTTAAGGGGCCCCACCTAACAGCTTCCTTTTTTGCCATCCTGAACAGTAAGATAAGAGTTATCTCAGAGGAAATACTTGTCCCAGAGTTTGAAGGAACTACAGCTGAAGAAACTGACTTTCAGCTTCTTTTTTCAGCCTGTTTTGTGACTTTGTGTGCCTGACTTTGTGTCTTCTTTACTTCTGAAGTCTGAGGATTAAGTAAAAGAGGAAGATGGGAAACTGGTTGTCGTGGGCCTGGGCTGCTGTTCAATCACTGTACGGTAAGATATCTGCCTTCTTTTGTATAGTTTTGACAGTTATATTCAAACTAAATGCATCATTACTGTTAAGAGAGACAGTGAAATGTCCAAGTAAGACATGTAGTGTTTTATTCCTGCAGCCAGACAACGTAGACATGAGTAACATGAGCACAAGCAAACTTTCTCAGTTTTACCTACCCAAGGTTTACACAGGATGTCAGTTAGCATTGCATTGCTACACAGCAGCATAGCAGTACACGCTAGAGCAGAAGGAATACAGACCAGTAAGAGGAGCAGCTGGAAAGCTCGAGTGATTGATTGTAAGTAAATCTCACAACTGAAACACAGACGTGTGAACACAATAAACTGTCGGGGAAAAAACACTTAAAAACAGGAAATAAAAAAAGAACATGCACACAAGGCAGACGAAGAACAGGATGTCACATATTTATGACAAAAGAGAAATAAAATTGACGTTGACGTTTCCATTTCCAAAAACCTGGGAGCAACTGAGTGAATATACGCTGTTCACATGGTTACATGTTGCAGTGCTTACAGTGTGTAGCAGTGGTCTGTTTTTGTGGCAAGTTTGTTTACTTTGCGGAAGTTGTGTTGTCTGACTCCACCACTGTAGATATCCTACAGTTAACCGTTCATTAGTTTAATGTTGAACGTTGTCGAGAGTTGGTCAGGTCATCAGTACGGACAGATAGGAGAGACGTCTGAATCCTCTTAATCTGCTTTAAGTTAAATTCTAAACTTTGACGTAACATGTGAAGATCTGTCAGGTCTTTGCTGAATCAGATGTTCTAAAACTCAGTCTCTGTCTTATAAGCAGTTCAGTCGGTGATGAAGAGTTCTCATTTCTTATTTCATGATTGTTCATCTTCTCCCAGCAGTGGAACCAGCAGAGGAACCAGCAGTGGAACCAGCTGACACTTCAGCAGACACTCAGAGGGAGGCAGGAAACCCAACAGTCATTGCCCAGAGAGGAGGAGTCGTCAGCTCACCTCATGTCTCTGGTGTTGTCTCTAGAGGACGAATCAACATGTCCACCAATGTCAACAACACATTTGGTAGGTTGGAGTTCATTTCTAGAGTTCTTCAAGTCGTTATTTACAGTTGAAACAAACACTGAAGCAGCTGATTTTTAAAATTTAGGCAGCATATCTGTTTCCCTCTGTTTCCTATCTTAATGCTAAGCTAAGCTAACAGGCTGCTGGTAGTAGCTTTATATTAAAAGAGTGGCATCAATTTTCTCATCTTCTAAAATATTGAACCTTTGCTTCAGGTTAAATTATATTCGTTGACGTAATGACCAAACTCCATCATGTTCAGAGGTTTTATTTTCAGTCTGTTAAACAAAGACATGGTGCTTACACTTTAGATTTGGGTCTATTCTGTCTTTATCCGTCAGGTCTTTGCTGAGTCAGATCTTAGAAATCTGTATCTGTCTTATAAACAGCTCAGTTGGTGATGAACAGAGTCTCATTTCTTATTTTTCTGTTTGTTTATCTGCCTCCAGGACAGAGACCAGCGAATACTCCAGCTGAAATTCCAACAGAGACAGGAAGCCCAGCAGTCATTGCCCAGGATGGAGGAGTCGTCAGCAGAGCTCGGCTTTCTCGTGTTCTCTGTGGAGAAGACGCTGATGCATCCGTCAATGTCACCAACAAATCTGGTAGATTCAAGTTTAGAAACAATTTTTAAAATAACTCTGCAGTAAGAGATGAATATTGTAACCAGGATGTTGTGTAGCGATAATTGCTGATGAAGCGCTGGTACATTATCCTGAGCTGTGTGGTGCATGATGAGTATTTGACCCACACAGGACTCTGAACCCATCAGGTTTAGTTTTTGAGCCAGTTCCTGATCAGCTGTCAGTCAGTCACAGTCAGTCCTCATGAGGGCTGGGTATCGTTCAAAGGTTTTTGATACCGGGTAGTATCAAAGCATTTTGGTCGGTGCCATAAAAGAACCAAAGTTCGGTACCCAGCCCTAGTCCTCACAGGTAACTGTAACAGGCTGGAGTCCATTTGAGATGAACCAGACCAGCATCCTGAAGAGTCCAGGTCAGGTCATGTTGTGTGTTAGGATCTCTCCTCCCACCTGGTCGACCTTTCCCTCTACAGTGTCTCTCTCTGTGTGCAGATTGAAGTCCACCTGAGTCCAGTCTCCTGAGGGATGAGACGTGAGGGAAACCAGCCAGTTCAACCATCGTGTGGCCTGAAAATCCTAACCCTAACCCTAAATCTGATGGACTCTCTCTTTTTGTGTGTTTAAAGTATGTTAAAAGTCTTTTTCTAAACTAATAATAAAATTCTTATAAAATGTAAATTGACTGAACAAATCATTTGAGAGGCTTTGGAGGCTCTCAGAGGCCCCTCACCGCTCTTCTTCTAATGCAGCCAGTCAGGCTGAGTGACTGCTGATGCTGAAGCTGGAGGCTGCAACTGAGTCATGTCCTAAGAAAACAAGATCAGGACACCAAAGAAAGACAGAAAGAAAAGGAGAAAGAAAAGCAAGCTGAGGGGCGCAGCTTTAATAGATCTCCTTCCAAAAGAAAGGTGAGCATCAGTAGCTTACAGATGATAGTTAGTACTGGTGAGTACAGGTTTATTATTTCTGATGAAATGATCTTCAGAACTGTGAAAATAAGAGTCAGGATGTGTAATAAAGCAATTATCCTCAATTTTTAGTTTAAACTCTGCTCTGATTCAGTTTTCCTTTGAAAAATACAACTTTGAACGACTCAATGTTATTTTACCGTCTGTCTGTTCTACCTCCTTTACCAGCAGGTCTCGCTCATCCCATTTACTGTGATCACTTGTTTATGAGGCACTAGGTACTTTGCACTTATACTATCATTTGAAATGAGTTTCTTTTACTTGTAATGGAGTATTTTCAGACTGTAGTGTTGCTCATTACTCCAGTAAATGAATTTTATATTTCTTCCACCACTGATAACAAGGGTCAAAGTGTGTCACCTCAGTTATTCGTACTGTTACACTTACTCTTTTCCAAACTCTTTCCATTATTATTATTTTTCAATACCTTGCGTGTACTCTACAACAGTTCGTCGGAAAAGCAGTATTAATGCAGTCTGACACTGACAGAGTTGAGTTAACTGTTTTATTACTGACTTTCACAGGTACGTATAATATCACATCATCGGCCATGTGCACAGGGAGGGATCACAGGATAACATAAGAGGAGGAAGCTGACCTGTTTCTTCCTTTTCTGCTGTGTATGGAAGATCATAACTGTTTCCCAGACCTCAGGGCCAGTACAGGCTTCATCCCTGGCAGGAGTTACTTTGACTAAGAATTCACAGTCAAATCTGAGCTTCAGCTCATCTTCAGATTATGGAGTTGTTTTGTTTTTGTGGTAAAAAAAAAAAAAATTAAATTTTGAATAACTTCATACAATTGCTAATAATCTTATACAGTGGTGTCCTTCATAATCTCCACAAATCATATTTATAGGACATTATATATTAGATGTATAATCAAGAATCAGATTCTTCTTTCATGCCCTCTTATAATACTTTATAAACCTTCTTATAAGTTGTGCATGATTACAAACATTATAAAGAGTTTTATTAAGCGCCTTAAATCTATTTATATTGTCTTGGAATGTCCTTATGCTGCATTATAAACATGACCTGCAAGTTATCAATATGTCTACTTGTGAGGTTTGAGTGAGAATTTGACGCACTGTGTGAATTGATAACAGTGTGTGATCGAAATTTGATTTTTTGCCGCAAGGCAAGGCAAACTATAATCTGGAGGATGAGGCTGAGCTCAGTTGTGTGCAGTCAGAAATGACACTGCCGAGGATGACCTGTGCGGCCACAGTCATGAGGCTGGGTTGCGGTCTTCCATGCACGGCGGAGAAGGAGAGACAGGTCGACTCTCTCTTCCTCGTTGGCTCTGGTCCTCTGTGCATGACCCGATGTGATCGTGCGTGCCTGGTGATAAAACGACCCCAATCTTGATCGGTTTGCGTTTTCGTCGCTGTGATTTTCTCTGATTTAAACTGTTGCGGGCTCACGTGGTCGACAGCGGCGATTGACGGTTGGAAAAGGTAAGGGTGTTGGTAGAGACAACTGATTAACGCACGACCCGCGGGCCGTCGATGATTGGAAAAGATTCGTTGCTGGTGATGATGTTTGCTACGATCTGAAAATACTCCGCACGAACGAAGAAACTCATTCAAACTCGATGGTATGGTCGCAAGTACTCGGTGCCTCATGGCCTGGTGATCGTGAGCTGTGACGTTTTGCTGTTGGAGGTGGGGCTGAACGGTTGGAGGTGACCGGCGTTGGGCGTTCGGCAGTTGTGTTTTCTTGAGAAACTTTGGTCGAGAGCGGTACAAACCGTCGCGGAGGAATGATGCCAGCACGACTCTTATTTCACCGGTTCTGAATCATTTCTGTCGAAATAATAAAACTGTTCACCATTCGTCGCAATAGTACTGATGCTCGCCTTTCTTTGAAGGATCTGTTAAGCCTTTCCCCTCGGCTGCTTTTCTTTCGCTTTTCTTTCTGTCTTTTCACAGTGTCTGATCTTCATTTTCTTAGGACGGAAACTCGGTGCTCCAGCACCGGCATCGTGATCACTCGGCACCTGTACGATAGAGAGCGATTCTCTGGCTCAGCGCTGTTTCTTCGATCGGTACGATTTTATAAATTTTATTATTGGTTGAAAGACTTTCTTTTTGGCTTACCTGAAGTCCATCGAATTTGGGGATTGAATTGAGACCCTAAAACCTGATCAGGCGATTCCACGTCTCGTCAACAGACTCAAGCCAGACTCAATCTGCTGCGAGAGAGAGACACAGCAGAGGAAGATGGGCAAAGTCGGAGGAGAAGATCACAACGCCGACGACCTGGACTGCTCAGGCTGATGTCTCAAATGTCGGCCTGGCAGACCGCCAGGACTTGGGCTGGTGCCGAGACTTGGGGCCTAACTGGCGCAAACCGTCTTTGTTACCAGGCGTCAAACGCTGTTTGTGCCAGCCCTCGTGAAGGACGACTGTGAACTGGGCTGAACGGCGATCGGGCGGCAAAACAAGCCTGATGGGTTCGGGGCTCACGTATTGGGTCAAGTAAATAAAGCCTGCAACTCAGATAATGTTCGCCGGCAGCTAATCGCGTCTCTTTTTCACGTTGCAATGTTCATCTTACTGCGGGATTATTTCAAATTGTTCCTGGCGATCTGCCGGGCGTTGACGATGACGGATGCATCGGCGATCACAGGCGCAGCTCGGCTGACGACTCTGTCCTGACGGCAAACTGCTGGAGCTTTCTGTTCTGTTCTTCGCTTTGAAATGACAGCGGTCATCAACTCTATGCCATTAATTCCGGGTTTAGTTTTCCAAGTGGCAGAGGACCCAGAGAACTCCGAGGTTCCTGAACACACAAAAAAAAAGCTGTTTCCTGCATTTATATACATTTATAGCATCTGGCCAATGACAAAACATGATAAAATTGGTAATTTTGTCTTCCATAATTATGTTTGTATACCGCTAATATTCCATATTAATGATCATAAATAGCTGCAATATTAATTAACCACACAACACACAGTACTTTACAGTAAATGATTATATAATGTTACATAAAGAATGTGGGGTGAAAATTTTAACTCGTTTTTCCAATGTCAACAAGCTGATGAGTAATAATAGGTGGTTGAGCGAAGCACAGCCACTTCCTGCTATCTCAGGTGATCAAATGCAAATTAGCAGCATCTGACATTAAAATAGAAGGAGGCAAGCTCTGAGGTTTGACTTTCATTTCAGCTCCGCGTATAGTAACTTCCAGACAGATGCTCTTTTACTTTTCTCTTTTCCTCAGTATTAACTAGTATTACAGGAAACTGAAACTGGGTATAGAAATACAGGAGGAAACTTTGTGATAAAAAATCACTTGTATTATTTTCTGTGTAATTTTTATCCTTTAATTCTGAAGTCAGGAGAGTTGAGTGAAGAAATACAGAATGGAAAACTTGTGCCCAACTGGCCAGACTTCAGGTTCATCAACACCAGGTAAGATGGTGGTTTTTCTTTCCTTAATGTTTCCACTGTTTATGGGCACTTCAGCTTCAAAATACAAACATTTACAGTATTTCTGTAGGCAAAACACAAATAGCTCTGCCTGAAACAAAAACAATTGTTCAGAGAGTTGACTTGACCCCACCTGTTTGTTTAAGGCAGTGAAAACAGGACTAACAAGTTGCCAGTGCTTCAGCTGCAGGGACGTCATGACTTTGTGCGATGATGTTCAGCTTGATTTATTGGTAGCTTGTGAAAAAATATTTTGCATGGATTCAAATAAATATGTAAAAGTGTTGAGTGTTCTTGACCCCAGTTCCTGGTTCAGTTGCTGGTAGTTCTGCTGCCAGTGTCCTCGTTCATTAATACAACCACAGAGACCATGTCTCAAAAAACAGGACCAGTCTAATTGTTGGCATGGTGCATTTTATGAACTACTGGCTTGAAGCTGACTGTGGTGAATTCTTATACATTCAGGTGTTTTGTGTTTTGAATGTGTTCGAGGTCAGTTTTTAGAGATTTAATCAGAGTCAGTTTTTCAGCCCTGAACCCCCACATTTGGAATTTAGAATCATTTTCTTACGTTATTCAATCACTTCTGTTTTTTTGCTATTAATGTCGTGCCATAGGGTGCATCTACCAAAGTGACATTGTTGAGTCAGACACCTTACACAAGTCAATAAATAGAGCTGCACAATATTTGTCATTCACCACTTTAACAGCAGTTATTGTGTTGTGTTGTTTGCTAAAGCCTGACTGGAGTTGAACACTGTTTTTTCTTTACAAGGAGACTCATCCAGGAGGAGTGAAGCTGCAGGAAACTCTCAGGTATGAAGAGACAACCAGAGCTCACACACTGATTCTCTGTCACTCTGACAAACTGAGGACTGATGGTTCTCAGTCTGTACCAGCAGCTCTGCTGATGAAGGTCCTTCTATACAGCCTGTTCGAGGCAGGAAGGACTGGTCAGAGAGAGCTACGCCTGCTTGAGCAGAGCTAGTTTGAGGTTAAATGTACAGTGGGTAATTAGCTGCTGTAATGAAGAATATACATACATTTACCGGACTGCCTCCCAGCATGACCCTCTGCCTTCCTAAGAAACCAAAGAAAATAGTATTTGGTTTTCTCTTTGCGTGTGACCAGCGGGATAGATCTGCTTCATCCACACATTATGCATAAACACTGACGCATGCTTTGACACTGCGTTCTCGCATAGTGAGCCCTCTGGTGGCCATGGGGACCATAAGCAGGCACTTAAACAAAGAAAACTTGAGAAGCGTTTTGGATTGAGAAATCACAGGCAACTAAACATTAAGTGAAGGCGTACATTTAACTTTTTCTCTGTCCATTCATTTGTATTTTGCAAACGTGTATTGTTTTCTGTAACCACTGTCACCATGCCACCCTGCCCAGGGTCAGCCAGCCTGGTGTGTCTGCCAGGGATGCAGGGAGATGCCGTCTGACATTGAGAAGAAGTGCTGCGACCAGGACCCCCCCAACTGCATTGCTATATCAGCACCCATGGTCAACGTTTTGAGGGAAAGGGGCAGAAGGAATGATAGCAGGACTGACCGTGGGGAGATCAACCGGCAGCGCCGCAAAGCAGCCTATAGACGGTTTGTTGAGTGGAAGTATGAATCACTTGGATCTAGAAACAGAGAAGTAATACCAAGCTGCTGTGTATGGAAGATCCGCAACTGTTTCCCAGACCCTCAGGGCCAGTACACAGGCTTCATCCCTGGCAGGGGTTACTTTGACTAAGAATTCACAGTCGAATCTGAGCTTCAGCTCATCTTCAGATTATAGGTTGTTTTTTGTTTTTGTGGTAAAAAAAAAAAAAAAATTAAATTTTTGAATAACTTCATACAATTGCTAATAATCTTATACAGTGGTGTCACTTTACTTAAATCTCACAAAATCATATTTATAGGACATTATATGTTAGATGTATAATCAAGAACTCAGATTCTTCTTTCATGCCCACCTCTTATAATACTTTATAAACCTTCTTATAAGTTGTGCATGATTACAAACATTTATAAAGAGTTTTATTAAGCCTTGTAAATCTGTTATATTGTCTTAGGAATGTCCTTATGCTGCATTATAAACATGACCTGCAGAGTTATCAATATGTCTACTTGTGCTGATTGTGCTCTATGCACAGCTCTCCTCTCACATGACTCTCACCTCATGTGACAAAATGGGCTCCACCGTTTCACAGTTTGGTAAGATGCATTTTCATACGTTTTATTTGCCATGAAATGCCGAAAGGGAGAAATGTTGCTGGTTAGAGTAAATGCACCCAGCAGTGTGAATACATGTCAAGTCAAGTCAGTTTTTATTCATATAGCGCCAAATCAAAACAGACGTTATCTCGAGGCACTTTTCATACAAAGGACTAGACCGCACTCCTTATAAAATTTACAGAGACAGACCCAACAGTTTCACCATGAGCAGCACTAGGTGACGAGGAGAGGATAGAAACCTCGAGCAGAACCAGACTCTGGGTGGGTGGATATCTGCCTCAGTCTGTTGGGTTAAACATGTAGCTGTACATGTAGCTTAGTTAACGTACACCATCAGCTATTATTACTATTATTATATTAACATCTTTTTGAATAACAAGTTACACAGTACTAAGCCCCTATCACTGAAAACCAAACTCTGGGTTGTGTTTGTTTGGATAAAGAAATATTGTAGAAGTACACCTTTGAAAAAGTCATTCTGTATTTCGTGCGAGCTGCGGGAGCTGCAGGTATGAGAGGTTCAATTCCAGTCAAATAATTAGGCAGGTGAGGATCCTTAGGTCAATGTCTAATCTAATATGAACAATCTAATCTTTTCTAGTGGTACTTTTGCACGTTTTATGTGTGTCAGGTTTAGACCGGTGCATACTGAACTGCCTTCAGGCAGTTAGCAACAATGTCCTTTTTGCAAATATTGCATCGCACACTATTGGCATCAAACTTGCTAAAATGGAGACACACTTGACATTTTTTTAACCGCTGCGACACACACACACACACACACACACACACACACTCACTGTAGTTTACAACACAGATACACATCAACCCTGTCTGTGGGCGTAACCATGTCAGTATTTTTCCTTCATGCCATAGACGGTGTTAAAATAGACTGACCCATATCCATGGAAAAATCATATTACATTTTGGAGCTGTTTCTGCCCACTGTGCCTCTTTGTTTTTAGTTTCATCTCCAAAGTGTATCTTATAGCTTGTTTCCACCAAATTAGCTTGGCTCTTGATTCTTGTTTCTTGAACCAGTTCATCCAGGATTCTTGGAACCTTGTTGCTCTGTAGAAAACACACCCCATGTTTCCATTAGTTTTAAGCGGAACCATTGCAATTAAGGATGTGTCCTCAACAGAGAGCATTACAAGATGCACAAATGAAGCCCTTTCCAACCTGTAGAATATGACATGCCAACTGATGTCATCACAGTGTGCACTTCAGGGCTGCTGTCGAATAGTCTTTTTTTCTTAGGAAGGTTCCTAACTGAGTGAAATGATCCGAATGTATCTAAGTATCAGCAAAAAAAGTTGGCTGAATTCTCTAAATTCTAAAGAAAGGAGCTTCAGTGCTTCCTATCTTATGTCCTTTACACTTTACACTTTACATTTTAATTATGTATATTTATGTTCCTTGTAAATATAGTTCTTGCTTTTCACTCTTTTCTTTTACTATCACTGTTCTTTAGCACTGTTTCCCCTTACCTTGTGTCTATTTAGAGTCTGTGTCTCCCTTTGTCCTGTGCTAGGTCATCTTGTTCAGTCAGAGAGCCAAGCCAGTCTACACCTCAAGTCCTAGTCATGCCAGGTTTTTGATCCTTTGTGTTTGCCTTATTCTGCCTTGTTTGTTTAGTAGTTTTTGCCTCCTTTTGAGTGATTTTTCACTGATACTTTTCCTAGTGGTTTTGCCTCCTCACAAGTGATTTTGGTTTGATACTTTTTGTTACCTTTTGGACTCCTCGCCTTGAGTGATTTTGTGTTGTTACTTTGTCAATTAAAGATTGTTTATTTTTTGTCCTTTGAGTCTGAGTCGTGCATTTGGGTTCACGTCCTAGTTCAGTCGTGACAAGTGTAGTGTAAGTGCAGTTGGATTCTCTTAGCACTGTGATTTTCTTTTCCTGGGTCCTTATCGGGTCTCCTTCATATCTTGAGAATTAACATTTTGGAATAGAATAGAATGCCCTTTATTGTCATTATACTAAAACTACAATGAGATTGGAGAGCTTCTCCTTTTCAGTGCAAACATACAAAACATGCAGAAACAAAATATATATAGAAAACAATGCAACTCTCCAGAGAGGTCAAGGAAAAAAGTGGTTAGGAAAGGACATAGGATGTCTTTTTTTTGACTATTTGATTGCAGCCCAAGTCAAGGAAAACCTGCTCTCTCTCTCTCTTTTTGTTCCTGCTGGAGACCAAAGTTTTAGGTTCTGAACCAATTCATTTTTGGTCACAATGCTTTGAAAGGTTCAAAATTTGGTGCATGAACTGGACAGAACCTTTTTCATGTTAGTGGAAAAGTGGTATAGGCTAGTATCATAATGCAGTTACAACTGTGTGAATGTGATAGTGGTAGCCTGCAAAGAAAAGCATACAAAAGAACATAACTGTCTCAGATGAATAGTGCACGTTTATGAGCTAGGTTCTTTAGTTCACGTGTCATTTGTATGTGATTTTATTATTATAATTTAATAATGATTTATTTGTCAGATAAAACTCTGAATTCCTGAATCCACACTTACAAAGGTGATTTTTAAAATCACAAACTATGTGTTGTAAACATCCATCAGTTTACGCAAACTCACTTACAGCTTCAACTTTGATCTGCTATTCTTACTGGAATGTACTTACGGTTTTCTGTACAATAGTGTTAAGTTGACAGTATACCTCTCTCCCTCTTGTGTCAAGTGTTTGTACACATATATATTTGTCTTCTGTCTATGTTTGTTTTCCAGTGTGTGTCAGTTTCCCCTCCTGGGTTTCCCTCCACTCCAATGAGCCTCCTGTCTTCATCAATCAGCCACTGACCACTTGCATTGCGGGTCAGCCTCCAGTGTATCAGATCGTCCGTTTGCAGGATTCCATTTCCTCACCTTTTGTAGTTTGCCACCTTCCTGGAATCTGTTCCCGAGTTTTTAATGGCTGGAGCCACCTTTGTTGGAAGCCTGCCTGCCTGCTCTTTTGTCTTGAGTTTCTGTTTTCCTCAATAAACACTTCCTTTTGCTTTTGAGTTCTGCATTTTGTCTTTTCTGTTTAGTTCTAACAATAGATCTATTAATGACATTTCAGGTCCTATTAACTCCAACGACCTTAAAATAAAGTGGTTTATAATTGGTTGTTGTTAGTTTATATATTACTTGCATACTGGTTTTGACTTTGGTGGTATGTCACTGGATTACTAGATCTCATACATTAATTGATCATTTAAGATGCTAATTATACCTACAGGTGGTTTCTCTCTTCTTGTATGGAGAACACCTCATTCATCCTCAATTTGCATAATTTTCTTGCAGTTATTGCAAACATTTTGATCTTGGTAGAAAACAGATAAAAAAGAATGGTCAAGTCCTAGGGTTTAAAATGACATTACACAGCTCTCAAATTGGGTGTGGAAAATGTGTTCTTACAGTGCTATATCTTCTCATTAGCTACCTGATGTTTTCCTCTTATCTCTCCATACTATACCAGTATTTCTCATCTACTTCCTCCTTCACTTCCACCTCTCTATCTACTCTGTTTGATCACAGTGTGCTTTAGACCTATTCCCTTCCTCTAGCCTCTTGTTTTAACATTATGGTATGTGATGTAACTCTGCAATTCCGGGTTTGCTGGTTTTTGCAGTGGCAGGGGACCCAGAACTCAGGGTTCCTGAACACACAAAAAAGCTGTTTCCTGCGTTTATATACATTTATAGCATCTGGCCAATGACAAAACATGATAGGTGGTAATTTTGTACCCATAAATTATGTTTGTATACATGTATTCATATTAATGATCATAGAAATAAGCACAATATTAATTATACACAACACACACAGTACTTTACAAATAAATGATTATATTACATAAGAATGTAGGTGAAATTTCTTTCATTTTCCAGCCTCAACAAGCCTGATGAGTAATAATATGGAGTGGTTGAGCGAAGCAGCCACTTCCTTATATCTCAGGTGATCAAATACCGTTAGCAACATCTGACATTAAAATAAGAAGGCAAGCTCTGAGTTTGACTTTCCATTTCAAACTCCGGCGTATAAGCCAACTTCAGACAGATGCTCTTTTACTTTCTCTTTTCCTCAAGTATTAACTAGTATTGAGAGCTAGAGCTAAATTTGAAATACAGGAGAAACTTGTCAAAAAATCCATATGTATTATTTTCTATTATGATTTTTATCCTTTAATTCTGAAGTCAGGAGGTTGGTGAAATACAGAATCCTGACTTGCCCCAGCTGCAGACTTCAGGTTCATCAACACCAGGTAAGATGGTGGTTTTCTTCATAATATTCCCTTGCCATTGCTTCAAGCTTAAAATACAAACATTTACAGTATTTCTGTAAACCCAAAACACAAATAGCTCGCACAAACAAAAACAATTGTTGATTGGCTCATTACCTGTTTGTTTAAAGCGGTAGAAGCGGACTATAGGATTATAGTCTTCAGCTGCAGGAGACGTCACCTTGACTTTGTCGTGATAAATGATGTTCCAGCTTGATTTGTGTGGCTTAACAAAATACATAGTTCAAATAAATATATAAAAGTGTGGTTCTTGACCCCAGTTCCTGATTGCTGCGTTCTGCTGCCAATGTCCTCATTAATACAACATGCTCTCAAAAAACAGGACCAGTCTAATTGTTGGCATGGTGCATTTTGAACTACTGAAAAACTATGACTGTGGTGATTCTTATCATTCAGGAGTGTTTTGTATTTAGCAGATATGTATTTGAGGTCAGTTTTAGGATTTAATCAGGTCAGTTTCAGCCCTAGACCCACATTTAGGAATCATTTTCTTCGTTATTCAATCACTTCTGTTTTTTGCTATTAACCGTTCTTGGGTGCATCTACCAGTGACATTGTTGGGTCGGACACCGCACAGTCATCATTAGAGCTGCACAATGTTTATCATTCACCGCTAACAGCAGTTATTGGCGTGTGTTGTTTGCTGACCCTGACCAGGTTAACGTTACTGTTTTCTTCGGGGAAGCTCATCCGGAGGGTGAAGCTGCAGAAACTCTCAGGTGAAGGGGATAACAGGCTCTTACTGGTTTCTCTGTCACTCTGATGAGCTGAGGACTGGTGGTTCTCAGTCTCTGTACTGGCAACTCTGCGGTAGAGGTCCTTCTATACCCACAGCCCAGCCCTGTTATTCGAGGCCCGGAAGGACTGGTCAGAGAGCCTCGCCTGCTTGAGCAGAGCTAGTTTGAGGTTCTACCGTGTGCAGTGGGTAATTAGCTGCTGTAATGAAGATATACATACATTTACCGGACTGCCTCTGGCGCGACCTCTGCCTTCCTAAACCAAAGAAAATAGTATTTGGACTCTTTGTCTGAAACCAGCGGGATAGATCTGCTTCATCCACATTATGCATAGCTTTGGCCGCGCATGCTTTGGCACTGCGTTCTCATATAGTGAGCCCTCTGGTAGCCATAGGGGACCATAAGCGACTTAAACAAAGAAAACTTGAGAAGCGTTTTGGATTGAGAAATCACAGGCAACTAAACATTAAGTGAAAGCGTACATTTAACTTTTCTCATCCATTGTTTTGTATTTTGCAAGCATTTGTGTTTTCTGTAACCACTGCCCATGCCACCCTGCCCAGGGTCCAACAGCCTAATTATTAGCCGCAGGGATGCAGGAGATGCCGTCTGACATTGCAGAGAAGAAGTGCTGCGACCGGACCCCCAACTGCATTACTATATCAACCCATAGTCAGCGTTTTTGAGAAGGGCAGAAGGAATGATAGCAGGACGGCCATTAGGAGATCAACCGGCAGGCGCACCGGCAGCCTATGGAAGCGGTTTGTGTTGGGTGGAAATTATGAATCACTTGGATCTAGAAACAGAAGTAATACCAAAGCTGCTGTGTATGGAGATCCGCCTTCTTCCAGACCCTCAGGGCCAGTACACAGGCTTCATCAGCCCTGGCAGGGTTACTTTGACTAAGAATTCTGGTCAGATCTGAGCTTCAAGCTCATCTCTTTGAATTATAGTTTGGTTTTTTTGTTTTGTGGTAAAAAAAAAAAATTAAATTTTGAATAACTTCATACATTGCTAATAATCTTAGCACAGTGGTGTCACTTTCCATAATCTCACAAAGTCATATTTATAGGACATATTAGATATATAAGACTCAGATTCTTCTTTCCTTGCCCACACCTCTTATAATTTTATAAACTTCTTATAAGTTGTGCATGATTACAAAACATTTATAAAGAGTTTTATATTAAACTTGTAAATCTGTTATTGTCTTAGGGAATATACTTATGCCGTATAAACATGGCTGCATGAAAGTTATCAATAACACTACTTGTACTGATTTTGTTCTTTACCACTGAATGGGAATAGAACCTGTATCTCAATAAATATTTCACAGTGTAACCCGTGGTCATGTGCTATATTGGATTTACTAAAGTGAAGGGTGACTTTTAAAATAAAGGAACCAGTGGGATGTAATCAATAGGCATTGGCTGACCAGTATTGGCTTTCTTGCACCAATTCAAAGATTTTATGGCTATTAATCCTTTTTAAAAAAGTAACAACAACAACAAAAAATGGAAAATAAGGCCAGGTTCAAAATGTTTAGGTTAATCATTGACATCTCATTGGACTGACAAAGACTCTATAGAAGGAGGAGGCCAAATACAACGTTGTTCTAAATGTTGTCAGCCTAGCGTCAAATCACAAATTTCACAGTCTAAGAAAACTGCCCTTGAACAAAGTATATGGGCTGTACTTATAACTGCACATGAAGAGGACAAGACAGAACATATCTATGGTCCAAACTTCATTTTCTATGGTTAAATCTATGGTGTACCATCTGAAAGCGAAACATCCTCAGTGAAATATTATGAAGAAAACTGTCAAAACAAACCTGACCTGCGCACTATCATATTACTCTCGACCGATTTTTCTAACTGCAATATTTTCCTGAGTATGGACTTTATTACATTAGTAATGTACCTTTCAGAAGCCATCAATACCAAATATCACCATATTAATGCACTGATAGAGTAACATAACTGTATCCTAACTATAAATGGAGAGAATCTCTGTCTGTCTTTAATTTTCCCAGCAGCCACTCATCAATCATCTTCAGATTTACATGAGGTGTATTGTTGAGGACTGAAGGTGGTACAGTGGTATCGACTGTGAAGTTTTTTTTTTTTTTGGATCAGCGTTTCCGAGAAAGCTTTAAACCTAGCTTTTTCCTTGGTGGAACTATCTTGGAAGAGTACAGCACCGGACAAATTGTGCTTGCCTATACAGTTGCAGAACGCGCTAAAGCGTCACTTTGAACCTGCATGCGAGACGGTCAATATTAGCCATTGAAAGAAAAACAGAAGAGAGGAAGTGACACCGGACGGTGGTAGAGACATAATAATGGATAAATACACGGTGATTAGATTGATTTGACTTTATATTGTCTGTGCAGGTAAATGTGCTAACGTTAGCTGGGTGGTGTATGTCAGTCCTCGGTAATCCTCTGTTAAAGAGGCACAGTTTGTGAAACATCTATTAAAAGCATGTTATTTGCTGTTTAAAATGACTCTAAGATACAGGCTCTAAACTAAAACCATTTGGGTTTAACCTGCTGTGACCACATTTGGTATAGATAGCCAGCCTTTCAGTTCTCTCAACCAAGACAAAATCTCTTTAACCAAAATATCATTTGTTTCTGTTCCATCTCCATCTACCGCAACTTTTTAACTGAATCATCACCCCCCCACACCATGTTGGGAAAAATGGTTCAACTCAGCAACTGTAATATTATTCTTATTTTACATTTGCTGCAAGTCTTTATCAAACAATACATAACCTCCAGAATTCATTTTGCCAATCCCTCTTTACAGTCTGTCAAAGCAGAGGCCAGATGATGATAGTTTCTATACTATTCTGATTTGGTAGTTTTGTTCTACAAGCTGATCGTCTCAAACTGCGTCCCAGCAACATTGGTGCATGCTGATACTGGAAGCTGTTGGCGTTTCCCATGAATTTTCTCTCTCCCAGTTTGAAGACCTGCTCAGATTCTTTTCCAGATGTGTTGTGTTCACAGGCGTCTATTAACCTAGTAATTACAGTTTAACTGTTCTGATGAAATGATCTTCAGAACTGAAAATAAGGTAGGATATAATAAAGCAGAATTATCCTCCAAGATTTTTTAGATTTAAACTTTCCTCCACATTTAGTTTCATTAGCAAACAGTTTCTCTTCTAAACCCTTTTTCCTTTCATTTAATTCTCTGCCTCCTTGTTTCTGCTCTTACTCTGCTTCATACCACCTTCTTCCTCTTACTCCCTTCTCTCCATCTCACTCAGGCACAACACTGAAGGTGGAAGTCTCAGCTTTTGGAAACGTTTGCTGAACAGACAGGTGTTAACAGACCCTAGGTCTGTTATTTCTCATTTTAGCCATCTCGTTTTTTTCCACCTGGTATCACTCCCACATCACATTCATTATAGTCACTCATGCTGGAAGAGTGGACTTTTTAACTCACCTTTACATTTGAACAAATCTGATACAACGAGCAGTGTTGGTAAAAATTACATTTATTCAGATAGTCTGATGTACAATGTTGAGGTACTGTTGTTACCTGTTACCCTCCAGAATAAAACCACTATGTAATCAGCTTATGAAATACAATGAATTGTCACAGGTGAAACTACTCAACATATGACGCAGTTAATATAAGCTTCATCTAGTTTACACACTAATATGTCAGCAGTAATAATCCAGTAATATGATAACACTGATATTTCATGAGTACTTTGTACTATTACTAACATTTTAAATGGATTACTTTTACTTGTAATGGAGTATTTTCAGACTGTAGTGTTTTACCTTGGTTAATGAATTTAGTATTTCTTCCATCACTGACAACAAGGGTCAAAATGTCAGTTACTAATACCACCCATCCCTCCATTATCTATACCTCTTATCCATTAAGGGTTGCAGGGTTGCTGGAGCCTATCCCAGCTGACATATGGGGCGAGAGGCGGGGTACACCCTGTACAGATCGCCAGTCCGTCACGGCCAACACATACAAACAACCATTCATACTTAACCTTTGGACTGTGGGAAGCCAGAGTATCCAGAGAGAACAGGGAGACCATACAGAAAAGCCACGGGCGAACCAGGGCTCAAACCCAGAACCTTCTTGTAAGGCGACAGTGCTACCCACTGTGCCACCGTGCCACCCAAATACTGTTGTATTTATCCTCCTCCCAACTCTTGCTACTACTATTATTGTTTTGAACATACATATTCTACAATAGAATGTAATTAAAATACAGTCTGACACTAATTAAAATGAAAAGTTTAATAATTACTTTCAATAGAAAATAATGACTTCCTGTCAGCAGAGCAGACCCCCCCCCCCCCCCCCCAATCATGGATTTATGTGAATAGGAAGTAACACACAAGAGAAAGAAGCAGCGTCTGGGGTTCATTGTTCATTTCAGCTCTTCAGGTCGATGAAGCTGACTTTTACTTTCCTTCTTTAAATGATCTTCTGTACTTTGTGGATTCTTTCCTCCTGGCGTCTGAGGATTTGGGTGAAAAAGCTGAATGAGATCAGTGGAATCACAGCATGGTAAGATGACTGACTCTTGTTGATTCGTAACTGACACAGATGTGGGCCTTTTGTTCAGCTCGAACACAAGCACTAACTTGTCTGTCACAGATCAGTCAGTTATGTAAAAATAATTCAGTATAGCAGTTACAAAAAAGCTTCACAAGTAACAAATAAGCACAACAGGTACAAGAACAACAAAACAGGATCAATAAAAGAGCAAAAGCTTGGTTTTGTCTCTTAACTTCCGGTTGCTTTTGCCTGCGGACGTAGGTACAACCCAAAGGTGAAGCTTCTGATCAGCTCACACAGCCTGTTTTACATTTCTGAACATAACTGACTTAAACTGTCAACTCAATTATCTGCTCAGTTTACAGTTAATGTGTGTCAGTCCCATGTGTGTTTACCAAACTTTATTTGTTGGTGATCTTTCAGGTTTTTGTTAAATCTCTGAATCCAGTAATATTATGAGTATTTTGTACTATCACACTACTATTTTAAATGAATTGCTTTTATTTGTAATGGAGTATTTTCAGACTGCAGTGTTTTTACCTTAGTAAATGAATGTAAGTTAAGTTTCAGTTACTAATGCTGTTATATTTATTCTTAACCCAACTCTTGCTACGGTGATTTTTTGTATGTAAATTTTAATCAGACAAATCTGAATGTGATTTGCAGAGTTAACACAGTTAAGTTTTATGACTGTCTTTCATTACTTTCATACAGGTGTGTAGTTTGGACTGTGACTTTCTGTGAGCAGAGCAGATTCCCCCTCCCATCATAATTTCATACAAGTAGGAAGTAACACAATAGAGAAAGAAGTGGTGTTTGAGGATCATCGTTCATCTCAGCTGTTAGCAACCAAATACAGCTGATAAAACTGACTTTTGCTTTCCTTCTTTAAATGATCTTCTGTACTTTGTGGATTCTTTCCTCCTGACGTCTGAGGATTTGGGTGACAATACAAAATGAGTTCAGTAGAATCCCGGCATGGTAGGATGGCTGCTTTTTTTGTTTATGACTGGCTGTAAAATACTAATGTAAGAAATGTATTGTTGCTTTTTATTACTGTTGCCACGGTAAGAACAGCTCTATCTGATGACACTGCTACAGTCACTGAAACTGACTTTTGTTTTCTTTTTTCAAACCTGTTTTATCATCGTCTGTGCTCTGTGTATTCTTTGCATCTGAAGTCTGAGGATTTGAGTGAACGAGCAAAATGGGAAGTTGGTTTTCATCTTTTGGGTTCCGAGCTCCTGCAGAGTCACAGTGTGGTGAGATGGCAGCAGACTTGTATTTTGTTAATTACATTTGGCATTTTTATCCAAAGCAATTTACAAGTGAGGGACAACACTAAAGCTCCAGAGCAGTAGGAGACCGTGAAGTAAGAACTAATTACTAAATCTGTTAAGTACAACATTGTTACTGTTCATTATTACTGACTGTTTATGAGTGACAGTGAAATGCTAAAGTAAGATATTTATTGTTGATTTTATTTGTAGCTGTGATATAAACAGCTTTGACTGAAAAAGAAAGAGAAACTTACAGGTTTAATCAGTAACTGACAGATGTGGGCCTGTACATCTCAAACAAGGAAATAACTTGAACAAGTGCTGTTTCCTGCGTCTGCTGCACAGATCAGTCAGTTATATAATAAGAACAAGCCACTATAGCAGTTACAAAGGGCTTTACCTGCAACTAGTAAGCACAACAGGCACAAGAACAACAAAAGGATAAAGAAAAGAAAAAATGTTGTTCCATTTTTAGTTTTGTCAGTTGTGTGTCAGTCCCATGTATGTTTACCAAACTTTAATTCTTGGTGATATTTCAGGTTTTTGTTAAATCTCTAACAAAAACAGAATCTCTGAAGTCCTCATACACAGGTCAGGTGTTGACAAAAGGAAGTTGAGTTTTGAATTCTGATTATTTTGTTTGTTGTCATTCAGCTGAAACTCTGAGGGAAACTGGAAACAAGACAAACACTGCCCAGAGGGGAGGTGTCATCAGCACACCTCAGCTTACTGATGTTACTGTGGGAGGGAATCTAACACAGAATGTCAGCAACATATATGGTAACTATTTCCCCTGATTTTATAAAATCAAATTAATTATTATGTTTAAAATTTAAGTAAGAGCATTTAATCAGTTCTGTGTTTCTAAAGGGATATTCTGTGTTTTGTTTTCAGTCCAATCGGCTGCCACGACAGATGGAGCTGATGTTTCTCCTCAAAATGAAGGTATCATGTTTTTTCACTGTCAAATGACAAAAAAAAAACAAACAAACAAAAAAAACACTTTACTGTTATTAATTTTGCTGCTAGTAGAAGATACCTATATTATTATGAGATTGTTGTGGAGATGACACAACTGCAGGAAATTTCCATCCAGTGAACTTCAACAGCCAGGTACAACAGAAGCAGTCATGAAGCTGCACACTCGTAATAATTTAGCTGTAAGATAACGTGAAGTCAAGTCAATTTTTATTCATATAGCGCCAATTCACAGCAGAAGTTATCTGGAGGCACTGTACATATAGAGCAGGTCTAGACCGTACTCTTTATCTTATAAAATTTACAGAGAAAACCCAACAGATCCCACCATGAGCAAGCACTAGGCGACTGTGGCAAGGAAAAACTTCCTTTTAAGAGACAGAAACCTCGAGCAGAACCGGACTCAAGGTGGGCGACCATCTGCCTCGACCGGTTGGGTTTAGACAGAGAGGGGGGTGGGTGGGGGGATGGGGTAAGAGAAAGACAACATTGCAAATACACAATCTACGTGTAAATAAAAGTAGTAGTAATAATAATAATAATAATAGCTAAAGGAATAAAAATGACAGAAAAGTGAAACAGTGTTGTAACATCGGTTGAGCTGGAGTGTGGGAGCAGCAGGAGACTCTGCAGCCCTGCAGATATCAGAACACAGAGCACAGGAGGGAATATAAGGGTTAAGAGCACAGACAGGTATGAGGGGGCTAACCCATTTATCGTTTTATAAGTCATTAGGAGAACTTTAAAGTCTGATCTAACATGAACAGGGAGCCAATGAAGGGAGGCTAAAACCGGGGTAATATGGTCAAACCTTCTCCACTTGGTTAGCATTCTAGCTGCAGCATTCTGAACCATTTGCAGACTTTTAGTGCTAGCACGTGGTAGCCCCGAAAGCAAAACATTACAATAATCCAGTCTAGAGGAAACAAAGGCGTGAACTAGAATTTCAGCATCTGCCATGGAAAGAAAAGACCGAATCCTAGCTATATTACGTAGGTGAAAAAAGGCGGTCTTTGTAATGTCTTTAACGTGTCTGTCTGTCGTACTTGATCAAACTGTCTATGTTCCGCCGGGCCAATAACCAGCATTTCAGTTTTGTCTGAGTTAAGAAGCAGGAAGTTTTGAGACATCCAGCTTTTAACAGAAGACAAGCAGAACTCTAATTCCCTAATTTGAGCCTTTATAGGTACATACAGCTGGGTATCATCAGCATAACAGTGAACATTAATTCCATGACTGAATAATTTGGCGAAGAGGAGAAATATAAAGAGAGATGTATGGCTATTTCAGTATAACGGTGTTCATGTTGAAAAGGATGGTAATCTGTCAGTGTTAACAACACACAACCTTGTTGTTTAATTATGTGAAAATGTAAAGATCAGAATGCGTTGAATTATTTTTAAAATTATTTCTCAAGTGATGTTGAGTGTTTGTTTCAGTCATGACAAAAAAGTTAACCTCACCTCTGCTATTAAAACATAAGTAGAGTGAATAATGAATGTGTTGCTGATGACAAAATTAAAAATGTCAAGTTAGTGATCACCTGTTTTTCTGTTCTTCATGTTACACAATGTTTTGCTATTTGAATAAATGTTAACCTGAATCTTCCCAGCCCACTAGCATCTGAGCATCTTGTTGTCTGGAACTGATGTAGTTCCACTGTGGTTCAGGTCTGGTTTCTGTATTTGGTTTGTTTGTAAACCTGCAGTACTTGCTAACTTGGAAGAACATGAAAAAATACATTATATACATGTAACTATATTTTTATTCATCTTTCAGAAAGAACAATCCAAAAGTGCCAAGCTGACCTAAAATCTTACCTTTTAAATCAAACAAAGAATCTGTTTCAAGGAACAAGGGAGAGTGGATCATTGACTCCATTAAAGGACACCTATACAGAGCTTTACATCACAGAAGGAGGCAGTGGGGAGGTTAATACTGAACATGAGGTGGTTGAATTAGAATGTAAAAGGTCTACAAGTGAGGAGAAGAAAATTGACCTCAACAACATTTTTGAACCTTTATCAAACAAAGAGATCCCTCCTCAGAGAGTCCTGACAAACGGAATCGCTGGAATTGGAAAAACCGTCGCTGTGCAGAAATTCACTCATGACTGGGCAGAAGGAACAGCCAACAAACACTTCCAGTTCGTATTTCCATTCACATTCAGAGACTTGAATTTAATAAAAGACATGAAATTGAGTCTGGTGGACTTAATAAGTCACTATTTTAAAGAAGTGAAGGATTTGAAAACATCAGACTATGAGAATTCTAATATTTTGTTCATCTTCGACGGCCTGGACGAAAGCAAATTTCCTCTGGACTTTAAGAAAAGTCAAATGTGCCGCAGTGTCACAAAGACCACAACAGTAGACACTCTACTGACCAATTTAATCAAAGGGAAACTGCTGCTAAAAGCCTCAGTCTGGATCACAAGTAGACCTGCTGCAGCAAGTAAGATTCCTCCAGAGTTTATCAACAGAGTGACAGAGGTACGAGGCTTTAATGATAAGCAGAAGGAGGAGTACTTTCAAAAGACGATTAATGACAAGGTTATGGCTCAGAAGGTCCTCAAACATCTTCAGTCAAAGCTGGTGAGAAGTCTGTACATCATGTGCCACATCCCATTGTTCTGCTGGATTTCAGTCACAGTTCTCCAGAGTCTCCTCACAGATACTCCTGAAACTGAGTTGCCCAAGACTGTGACTGAAATGTACACACACTTCCTGATCATCCAGACAAAGAGGAAACAACAGAAGGATTATCAGGAAGGTGAAACAGACCAAGATCTGATCATGAAGTTGGGAAAGTTCGCATTTGAACAGCTAAAGAAGCGCAACATGATCTTCAATGACAACGATCTGAAAGATTGTGAAATTGATCTGAAACAAGCTGCAGTTTATTCAGGAGTTTGTACAGAGATCATAATAGAAGAATGTGGTCTTCACAGACACAAGTGTTACTCTTTTGTACATTTAAGTGTTCAAGAGTTTCTTGCAGCTCTGTATGTATTAGAGACCTTCATAGATAGTGGAGAAAATCTGCTTAGCAGGCTGGTGCAGTTGAAATTGCTGTCAAAAAAAAGAGAAAATCCTATCATCCCCCTCCACAAGAGTGCAGTTGACATGGCTTTGAAAAGCAAGTATGGACAATGGGACTTGTTTCTGCGCTTCCTGCTCGGTCTGTCACAGGATAAAAATCAGAAGCTTCTTCAGCAAGTATTCGGATTTCAAGGAAGACATCCTCAGAGCAACCAGGAGACCATCAAGTACATTCACAAGAAGATCAAGAAATTGTCTTATACAGACATGAGTATTAATCTGTTCCAATGTTTAAATGAGTTGGGTGACCAGACTCTGGTAGAGCAAGTCCAAACATACCAGAGCTCAGGAGATGTCAGTAAAATCTCACCTTCACATTGGTCAGCTCTGGCTTTTGTTCTGCTTGTTTCTGGTGAAAACCTGAATGTCTTTGACCTGAAGAAGTACGACATGTCAGATGAAGTTCTGGAGAGGCTGGTACCAGTGCTCAAAGTAGCAAAGACAGCTGTGTAAGTATTTGGCCTCAAGAAACCCAAGGACTCTGAAGCTCTGAGGTTGTGGTTAAGTGTTGAAGGACAGAGGAAATGTTTCCAAAAATGTCAAATTATTTTGTTTTTCCTATTCAGGTTGAGTGACTGTAACCTCACTGACAGATGCTGCGGGTGCATTTCATCAGTTCTCAGCTTGAAGTCTTCTGGTCTGGAGGAGTTAGACCTGAGCAGAAATAAACTGCAGGACTCTGGAGTGGAGCTGCTCTGCAAAGGCCTGACAAGTCCAAACTGCAAACTCCAGAGACTCAGGTAATAAGACCATTGCACCTCCAGGCACCTCAGTTCAGGTTCTGCACAGTGAATTTAATCCATATGGGTGATGATTTTTAATACAAGTAACTGTGTTTTATATGTAATGATCATATACCCCTCCTATTCTCCAAATAAGTTTAAGATAAATCCATCATCAGTGAAACCTCTTGTTTTGTAGTAATTGCGTAGTAATTCTTGCCATGGTGCTTTTTAAGAACTATTGGCTTGAAGTTGACAAGTGTGCATTCTTATGTATTCAGTTGTCGCTGTATGTATGTGTACTTAATTGAAGTCAATTTGTCAGCCCATATGAAGTGACCCAGAATCCTCACATCTGCAATTTTGAAGCTGTTTTTAGACAGTGCAATTAAACTAGTGCCTTCCAAAATGCAGTTATAACTCACATTAGATGTAGAGATTAATGTTTTTGAATTAATGTACTATGTATCTTTTTTTAAGGCTAATTGGCTGTAACCTCTCAGAGAGAAGCTGTGAAGCTCTGTCCTCAGTTCTCAGCTCCCAGTCCTCGACTCTGAAAGAGCTGGACCTGCGTAACAACAACCTGCAGGATTCAGGCGTGAAGCTGCTCTCTGCTGCACGGAAGAGTCCACACTGTACACTGGAAACTCTCAGGTCAGGAGACAACTATTTGTATATGTGATGTTTGTAGACATTTATCTGGTCATCTACACCATTTAAATGCTGATTTACAGAAGGATGAATGTCTGAGAAGATTTAGAGTACTCTTAAATGTGTGGTGCCTTCCCTCTGGAATACAACTTTTAGTTCCAAAAGATGACCATATGCAAGGAAAGGTAGATCTTAGAAAGATTAGATGAGACCTCTTTGCCATCTGAGAATGGCATGAATTTGGACTTTATGTATATATTTATTTACTGTATTTAACACCAGCTTAAGTTGAGTTAAACAGGACTGAACAATGTCAATGGCAGATTCCAGGAATCCAAGGGTTCGTACCACTGAAGGGGATGAGCAGTAGATAAGTGTATCATCTGCATAAAAATCTAAATTAGCATTTGGTAGGTTATCACAAAGATTATTTACATATATGGAGAACAGCAGTGGTCCCAGTATGGAACCCAGGGGCATGCCTTTTCATACAGGGAGTGGCTCGAAGAGAATGTGCCTTAAGGCCAGTTCAAACAAGTGCACAGAATCAGTGATCAGAAAGAAGAGCTGAGTTGAGGTTTTGTCTTGTCCCTCCCCAGGGTTGACCAGTGTTGCCAGTGATGCAGGGAGATGCCCCCTGACATTGACAGGAAGTGCTGTGACCAAGCTCCAACATCTGCATTTCTACATTGGGGGGTAGCTTTTCAACAATCACACACAGTGACAGCGCTTCCTATTTAGTTCCTTTGTGTTTAGCTTTTCCTGGTTCTGCAGATTCAGACACATTAAAAATCATATATTAGTAATGATTTTATTAAAACATTACATTTGATAAGTGATTTTAAAATAGTTTTATTTACACCTATGTATAATATAATGTTTACTTAAGAACTCAGGTGCTGAATGTTTTTGTATTGTTTTTATTTACAGTTTTGGTACCACTTTGGTAGCTAGCTTTTCAACATTTATGAGCAGAATTGTTGTTTGTTTGTTTGTTTGTTTGTGCACATTGTTTAACTTTTTCATATCTTGTTTTAAAATAATATGCTGGTACAACTTTCTAGTTGTTAATGAGTGATAGTAAATGATGAGTCTTAAACACCCTGCTTCAGTCATCACTGCACATTCACACCTGTCTTGGGAGACTGCCCAGTACTACCCCAGTCTTATACTGGTAACACAGAAAGTGGAAATGAGACAGTGTGCAGTGTGTCAGAAAGACAGCTGAGGTGTGAAGTGTGAGGGGACACAAGTTTCATAGTTGTTCCACTCAAGAAATCTGTAATTATTTTTTTACTGGTAATTATATTTTGATACTTTTCTACACATCTAAATCATTGTTTGTTCAGTAAGAGAATTTTATACATTTTTATTCTGCAGTAAATACACAGGGCAATTCTTATTTGTATATGTTTATTGTATTGTTGAGAGAGTATTGGTATCTTAGTGCCATAAGGTTAATGTGTATCTGTGGAGCTTCTCCATCATCCAGGTCCACTCTATCTTTTGTTTGTTTGGGAGCATTTCTTTGTGGTAAAGTTTCTCTGTCCATGTGGTGTTTCTATGTGTCCATTCCTGAAAGTCTGTTCAAAAATATGTGCAGAGCTTTATCTTTCTGATTGGTATTAACCCTAACATCAAGCTGTCTCTAGATGACAGCAAGCAATGTACATTTTTAGATCTTAGACTTTGCATTTATGAAGTCCAACAGACATAAACACCATACTACACACCAGGAGCCTCCATCCCATGTGGCTTGGAGAGAATGTTCCTTATGACCAGTTTCAACGAGTGCACAGAATTTGTGACTCTGCGCTTTTACTGGCTGATGATCCAGCATCTCCTCCACTTATGAATATTACCTGTAAATAAAATGTGTTTTTTATTTTTTTAAATTTTGATAAAACACAGTGTTTGGTGTGATTGTGCCATTTACTCTTTTAATTAAAATGTGAAGTTGTGTCTTTTGGAAAATAAAGACTCCACATGGCTTTGACAAGCATTGTGATTTCTTTCTCTGTATCTTTATAACTAGCTAAAGTTATGGTAGTTAAAATGTGCTGTGTAGCAAAGAACTCAGATTCTTCTTTCATGCCCACCACTTCATACTTTATACACCTTTATTATAAGTTGTTGTACATGATTATAATCATCTGTAGGGTTTTATTAAGCCTCATAAATATGTTAAAATATCTTAAGAATGTGCTGTAAGCAATGGGATGTAATCCAATGGGCATTGTCTGGTAATGATGCAAGGGCTTTTTATGGTTAAACAAAAAGGATCCAGGCTGCTGTATGACCTGGATAGGGTCAGTTAAAACAGGTCATCTAACTATAAATGGAGGAATCTCTGTCTGTCCTTTAATTTTCCCAGCAGCCACTCATCCAATCATCTTCAGATTTCGCGGGTGTATTGTTGAGGACTGAAGGTAGTGCAGTGTCGACTGTGAAGTTTTTTGGATCAGCGTTTCTCGAAAGCACAAACCTCGCTTTCTGCATGGTGGAACTACTTGGAAGGTGCAGCACCGGACAAATTGGCCTTCAATACAGTTATAAGAACTAAAGCGACGCTTCCCTGGTCTCACTTTGAACACCATGCATGAGCAGTCAATGTTAGCAAGAATGAAAGAAGAAAAAACAGAAGAAGAGGAAAGTGACACCAGGACAGTGGTAGAGACATGTGTGGATAAATACACATTGATTAAATTTGGTTTGACTTTATATTGTCTGTGCAGATAAATGTGCTAACGCGTTAGCTGGGTAGGTAACATGTCAGTCCTCCCATTAATCCTCTGTTTTGAAGAGCACAGTTTGTGGAAACATCTATTAAAACTGTGTTATTTGCTATTTTGTAAGCTGCAGATACAGGCTCTGAAAAAAACTATTCACGACTTCATTTAGGGTTTAACCTGCTAGCAAACTCTTACATTTGGTATGAATAGCCAGCTAGCTTTCAATTCTCTCAACCAAGACAAAATCTCTTCCTTAGCCAGCCATTTTGTTTCTGTTTCATCTCCATCTACCACCTGACACTGACTTCTGTCTGCCACACCATGTTGGAAAAAATGGTTCAACTCAACTTTAACTGTAATGTTATTCTTATTTTACACATTTGCTGAAGTCTTTATCAAACAATATAACCTTAGGTAGTACGCCAATCCTCACACAGTCTGTCAAAGCAGAGGCCAAAGATGATAGTTTCTATACTAAACTACAGTTAGTAGTTTATTTCCTGGGCAGTCCCGTCTCCAAACGCTCGTCCCAGCAACTTGTTAAGTTGCATCATATTTGTTACTGAAGCTGTGAAAGCGTTTCCCATGAATTTCTCTGAGTTTGAAGACCTGTGAATTCTTTTCAGCGATGTCAGTGTGTTCACGTCTACTGTTAACCTGGTGAGTACAGTTTTGTGCTTTCTGATAGAAATGATCTTCAGAACTGTAATAAGAATGAGATGTCAAAGCAATTATCCTCCCAAGATTTTTTTAGTTTAAACTCTATAAATTCAGTTTCATTGGCACAAACAGTTTCTATTCTAAACCCTTTTTCCGTTCATTTAATTCTCTGCCTCCTTGTTTCTGCTCTTTTTCACCTCTTTCACTTCATACCACCTTCTTCCTCTCTTTCTTTCCCTTCTCTCCATCTCACTCATTTCAACACTGTAGAAAATTAAATCTCAGCTTTTTGGAAACGTTTTCTGAGGAAACAACCGTTTGCTGAACAGACAGGTGTTAACAAACCCCTGAGTCTGTTTATTTTCTCATTTGTACTTCCTCGTTTTCACCACCTGGTGTCACTCACATCACATTCATTATGATCACTCATGCTGGAAGAAGTGAACACATTTTAACTCACCTTTACATTTGAACAAATCTGATACAACGAGCAGTGTTGGTAAAAATTACATTTATTCAGATAGTCTGATGTACAATGTTGAGGTACTGATATTTAAGTATATTTTAATTTTGTGCTGCCTTCTACTTTTATTACTTCTAAATGTTGTACTCTGTACTTAATTACATTCATAAAGTAGTTAATAAACTCAACCTAGCTTACACACTAATGGGTCTGCAGTAATGACCCAATAATCCTGCAACACTGACTTGAGCCACTCACCAACCTCTTAGATGAGTTTCTTTTACTTGTAATGGAGTATTTTCAGACTGTAGTGTTGCTGCTTTTACTCAAGTAAACAAATTTACTATTTCTTCCACCACTGACATCAAGTGTAAGAATGTCACAATACTTTTGTATATATTCTCCTCCCAACTCTTGCTACTGTTGTATTTTGTACATAACGTTTGACAAGTACTGTGTAAATTTTAATCAGAAAATTAGAATGTGATTAAAATACAGTCTGATACTGACAGGACTAATTAAAAATTGTATTACTTTATTTCATCGGTATACAGGCGATTAATGTGGACATCACAATAAATAAAATTTACTTCCTGTTAACAGAGCAGAATTCCCTCCGGTCATCTCACGTCATTGAATGATACAAGCATGAGGTAAGACAACACAAAAGGGAAGCTGCCTCTGAGGTATGTTGTTCATTCATTTCGGCTTGATCTCTAATTATAAGTTACTACAGTTGATGAAACTGACTTTTGTTTATTTTTTTTCAGCCTGTTTTATCACCATCTTTACTTTGTGTATTCCTTATTTCTGAAGTCTGAGGATCTGAGTGAAAGAGCAAAATGGGAAACTGGTTTTCGTTGGCCTGGGCTGCTGCTAAACCACAGTGTGGTAAGATGGCAGCCTCCTTTTGTATTGTTTTGTTAATTACATTTGGTAGACACTTTTATCCAAAGCAATTTAGAAGTGAGGGACAATACTAAAGCTTCAGTGCAGTAGGAGACCTTCAATGCTAAATCTGCTGAGAAATGTATTGTTGGTTTTATTTTATTCTATTTCTGGAGCTGTGATATGAAGCCATGACTGAATTTGAGAGATGACTTTTCAGATTTTATCAGTTAATAATGCAGCCGTCTGCCTTTTTGTTCAGACTGAATGAGGAAACAAGTGCTAACTCGTCTGTCTGCTGCACAAAACAGCCAGTCATTATAAAAGCAGAAACAATGAGAATAACAGTAGGAAAGCAGTTAGAATCATTGATAAATAAGATTTTTCAGTAGTACAGGCTTCACAAGTGACAAATAAGCATACACGTCAAACACGTACAAGAGCAGGTCAAGCCAGGTCAGTTTTATTTATAGCACGAAATCATAACAGAAGTTATCTCTTTTTATATAGAGCAGGTCTAGACTGTACTCTCTATAACATTATTAACAGTTCCCACCATGAGCAGCACCTGGCAGCAGGAAAAATGTCCCTTTAAGAGGCAAAAACCTCGAGCAGAACTGGGCTTGAAGTTTTGTGGCCATCTGCTTCAATCAGTTGGGCTGATAGAGAAGGAGAGCTATCAGATTTTATTAACACCTCCAACTGAACAATCCTGACTCCTACCAGTATGAGGCTCTTCAGCACATCAGAGTTTCGGGATGGACACCACACAATCTGGTCCAACCAGATCATCTCAAAACAAAAAGAAAATTACATCAACTATTAGAGTGAAAACACCAAATCACCAAGGACGTTATAATTCTCCTTAACCCTAAATGAAGAGCCTGACCACAGTGACCGACTGAAAACTAAGGAAACATTGATGATGTACAGACTAAGTGGACACAGTGTTTTGGTGACGCTGTGACGCTACCTGTACCGTACGCCGTGATTCTGTGAGACCGACACTTACTCGCTGCTCCGCTTTCTCTCTTCACTTTCTGTCCTATAGTCTTTTGTTACACATTATCTGCTGCTGATTTGTATTAATCTATCTTATTTTTGATCGCTACCTGTGTATTGATATTTCCTTTGACTTTAGCCTGTTTGTTGTTAGTGTAATTTAGCTTAGCCGTTTGTAGCCTCATTAGCCTATTTTAAATTGTAGCCTCACCTTCTCACTCCTACAGCTAACCTAGCTTAAAGTAACTACTACCATGGCTTGTGTTAGCTGTTCTGCTCTTGAAGACAGGGTGTCTCTGCTAGAGAGACGTGTCCGTCAACTAGAGCAGCTCCTTTCTCCTAGAATTACCTTAGATATGACGGGCACTCCAGATAGCGTTAGCCACAGGCTCGACAGCGACCCTGTTAGGGCTAGCTTAGCCTCGTCGGCAGTGTGTGCGGAGTTCGTCCCTGTCAGTCGGCGGAAAGGGGCACGTAAGAGCAAGCAACCGGTTGTGTGGCCTGGTCTGCAGTCGCCTCTCCCGACTGCAAACCGGTTTTCGACTCTTGCTAGCCCCGTTGTTAGTCCTGTTCGCCCGCGTGTCTCCCCCGCTCCCGCTGACAGGGCTAAACAACGCACTTTAGTCATAGGGGACTCCATCACTCGCAATGTCAGATTAGCTTCGCCAGCCAATGTTTACTGCCTACCTGGGGCCAGAGCTTCCGACATAGAGGATAATCTTAGGGTGCTGGCATCACGCAGGGAGAAACAGGGGGCTCAGGCACATTCCACACCTAGTTATAGCAACATTGTCATTCATGTCGGCACCAATAACATTAGAATGAAGCAGTCTGAGGTCACCAAAGCTAGTTTAGCTAGGACGTTTGAGTTTGC
>BRZM01003386.1:0-12732 GCA_033238685.1 Lates japonicus
AGAAATTAAAATGACTTAATGATGATGCCTGTGAGCTGCAAAATGTAAGAATTCAAATCTGTTTTCCATTGGACTTTTTGAGTTTCATAGTCAGAGTTTATCAGCCAGGTCCCCTTCTGGACAAGTCATCAGAAATGAAGTTGTCCAGACAACAAATCTACTTTCATTACATGATTCAAGGAGAACATGTCATGGACGAAGATCATTTACTTGGCTCCTGTAGATAAGCAGAACATGCAGATGGAAAAGATGTGCCTCCAAAACTTCAGCAATTTTTAAAGGTTAAAGTTAGTTGTTGTTTTTTTTTTTTAAATAAAGAAGGATCTATGTATGTATGTCTGTATGTATTGATCCTGATATCAATCTATCTGCTAGTTAGCTCAAAATCTATCTACCCTTCATTAACTACTTAGGGTATTTCCCTGGTATCTCTCCCTGGTACTTACAGATATTATGTAACATTTCATCACTCATGTTTCATCAGCAGAGAGCACTGAGGAGTTTTTATGCTAGGCTAAAATCCCACAATAAGCACAAACCATGCAGTGTCTCCAAATCCAGACCGGTACTGTAGTTCTCATATGAACTGCCAAACTCTTTCATATGCAATTATGTTGACTCCCCAAATATTTACAGTTTCCTAATGTGGCTTAGATATCTGCTGATGGATTGGCAACCCACATTAAGCTACGTAACACTTAGTGTTGATTGTACTGGTTTCCTTTATGCCTCCAGCATGATTTCATGCTGCTCTTCCCTGCATAACAAATGCCAGTGCTGCTGTAACCTATTCCTCTTTGATTTCCTTTGTCAAGAAGGACTAAATGGGAATATTGTAACACAAAAATCAAACACATGTTTGCCAGACTATTGTGTTCTCAGAAATGACTGGTTGCCTGGAGGGAAGGAAGTGCTTGCTTTTATGCAGCAATCTTGCCATTAACGGTAAAACTACTACAGTTGGGGACTATACATTGGCTCTGATATCCACAGAGACATCTCACAGATGTTCTCATGGTGCAGTAGGTGATTGCAGCTCTGGTTTAAACTCACAGTCTGTGTCAGGAGTACCTGTGCCCTCACACTGGGGCCATGTATGTTTATAATTTCACCATGTTTACTGGGCCTTTGGCCGTCTTATGTAACAGTTCCTCAGATCTCCAGACAGTTGGAGGATCCAAGCAAGAGGCAGAGAGGATGTGCCCTGGGCAAGCTGGGACTTTAGAATATACAACAGAGGCCCACCATGTTCTCCATCATCATCTCTGCGGGGTTTGAGGGATTGACAGACTGGGCAGAGGAGCAAAAGAGAGAGACGGAGAGAAAGAAAACAGTTTGGGTTTTCCCAGCTGTGATAACTCCAGTGACAGAGGGGTCCAGAGCAGCATCTGCAGCCTGTTGCTCCAGTCCCAGCCTTGCCATCTTTCAATGACAGTGTAGATGGCTGAGAAAACGTTTAAGAGAGACCACACAGGCCCCCTCTTCTTTTCGGCTGGTCACAAATCCATTTCCTCCCTCCCTAGAGTTATACTCTGCTGTCACTGCTCTGCTACAGCATCAGAAGAGAATGAAGGGAACATGCTCACACAATTTACAGTGACTGTGAGATTGTCAAACTGTGGGGAGGATGGGTATTAGCTGACTTGATCTCTTACCTTCTTAGTTACAGATGTTTATAACACACTTTCAAATTTGAAGAGCAGCAGAGAAGAAATATAGCCTTGAATGAATGTACAGAATAAATGCTATGGGGAAAAGAAAGAAAAGGAAAGGAAGGGAAGGGAATGATAAATAAAGGAAAGACAGGAGGATTAGGTAAAGTATGACTTGTAGGCAGACCTTCTGTATACATCATTTTTATGACCCTTCTATATTTAATGGCCTCGCATTAAATGTACATATAAGCCAACAAGCCTGAGAAGTCACAACAATCACTTCTCTCTCAAGTGTGTGTGTATGTGTGTGTGTGTGTGTGTGTGTGTGTGTGTGTGTGTGTGTGTGTGTGTGTGTGTGTGTGTGTGTGTTTGCTCAGTATGGATGGGGGAAGTGCCCCGCCTTTAAAGAGTTCAGACATGATGACAATATTTAACTTAATTTTGATTTGTGTGATTAAAGCTCAATAAAACAGATTATAAAAGCAGTAATGAAATGGAGCATAAAACCAGAATGAATCACAGTTAATAGAGTGAAAACATACCAAGGCTGCAAGTCATGAGATGGATGTGGTGTTTTACTCACTGGCTGTGGAGGATACATGTACATCTGATCAATTTTAGTGATATTACCCACGTTTTGTTATTTTTACTGTAAAACATTGTGCACAGGAATAGTTATAGTTCCACTTCTAGCTAAAATACATACTGTATAACTCAGGATAATTATTTGCAGGTTATCTGGAGTTTTGCTGTATCCCTCCCAAAGGAGAGGAGGGAGTCTTTCATGAATAATGTGGCAAAGGGGAGCCAGTATAGAGCTGTGCATGGTGATGGGCTGAGGGGAGGGGGAGTGGTCTCGACCATGCAAAGCTACAATAAAAGGCACTTGTCTGGACCTCTGAGGAGCCCAAACTTTCCAGTAGCACCACAGACGGCTGCTGCACAAAGACAGACAGAAAGAGGGGCTGTTAGATGAATAAAAATTAAAAGAAATATTGTTTAAGGTCTCTTTAAATATTTACAGTTTAGATAACTTAGTTCGTTTTTTCCCCCCTTTCATATTTATATTTTTTTATTGAAGAGGTCATTTTGTGAAAAAAGAGAAAATGATGAGTCTGCTGTGCATCACAATTATCTCCCTGACCCTGGCTGGCAGTGCATACAGTCGGGTGATGACCCCTCCTCCCTTCCAAGCGTCAGGTAAGATTACATTTCGGTTGTTAAAAACAAAAACACCCTCATATCTGTATTTAAAATTGAGTGTGTTTTCTTTCATCTTGTGAATGCATGTGTGTGTATGTGTGTGTGTCTGTGTAAGTGTGGTTGTGCATGGAGAAAAAGATGAACAGGAGGATGAGCTGTGGAAGTAAAGTGGTACCACAGCACAGGCTTGTGTAACAACAGGGTCATTGTAGCAGTAGGTAACGGAGTCGTCTCTGGGGTGACACACACAGCCACAGTGTGACTCACCATTGACTTTATTGACTTGCTGCATACAGACCACCACAGCATGGACCAGCTGGTGAATAAATCACCCTGTCATTCATAGAGGCTCTCTGCCCACACTACTGAATGAAGACCACACCAAAGACACTACTGGTTGTACTCTGAAAATGGGGTCACAGGTGCCTCAGTGGCTGAAACTAGGCTAGTAGCACTTGTGGTTTTGGATGTAAATCTTGAGAGGAATTTCCCACAGTAAAATCTTGACCTTTTGTCATTTTATCAATTTTCTGTCGTCTTCTTAATCCTGCTGCAGACAGAAAATGAAAACCTAGAAAGAAATCTTATCAGGGAGCACTCCATCATGGGGCTGTTATAATTCAAATTCACACCTGCCTACAAGATGACATACTGAGATGGTTGCTGCAACTGCTAGCTATGAAATACTAGATCTACCGCCGTGGTGAGAGAGAAAAAAAGTGGTAGCTAGGATATATGTACTGAGTGATATTTAATGTGCTTTCAGCGGCCGTGCGAGCTGACTCAGTAAATGTCAAATTAGGGATGTCTCAGCTATCTCTCTTCCAAGACGGGAGGAAATGGCCCGTCTGTGGGGAGAGCAGTTTCACTCTGGGACTAGATGATGCTTTTTTTATCCAAACACTGAAATTACTCCCTTTGGCCAGTGATGTCACAGGTGTGTGTGTGCATGTATGTGTGTCAGTGCACGTATGTTTATACTGTATATGACCTCACTGTTTGCATCATGTGAAAGCATTTGGCTCGGCTCAGGCCAGCTCAATCACTGTTCCCTGCAGTATAGCTTTCATTGGCCATATGAGCAGTGTATTCTCTGTCTGTTCACGGGGCGTTGCCTGTCCTTATACCTACTGACTCACTCTGGCACTGGGAGCTTTTGGAAAGCCGCCATGGTAACAGGCAGTCTGACAGGAGCAAAGTTAAGATTAATGACCCAGAGCCAAACGTATAGAGCCCCATGCTGAACAGCAGCCAAATGACTCTGTCTTTCCCTGTGAGGTAATAGTCTGTTAAGTCTAATGCTCACTGTGGTTGTTGGTTACTGAGGCTTGGCTCCGTTGCTAGGGCTGGGTGGGAAAGGGGGCTTGGCTGGAAATGGGCTGAGGCTGGGGGCTGAGTAGAAAATGTGTTCATGGTAGGGAATGAGATGTCTGTGGAGCCATGTTTTTAGTCCTATCTCATATGTGCTCATTCAATTTGAGTGAAATTTAACAAATGACTCTGTTGACAGTCTGCTCTACATGTGTGCTGGGGATTGCATATGTGCACCCATGTGAGCAATACACACCCACACTTTGTGTTTTCCGCTTGTTCCATATGAGAGACAACAGGAAAGAGTTTATTGAAATTAGTGTGTAGGAGTTGGCCTGATTTGTTTGTCCCAGCTGTGCTTGTTAATTCTTTCTCCCTATTGACACAAGCGGGCCAGCAGCAGCAGACGAGAGCAAAGCTGCGGGATGTTGTAAAGCATCACATGTCTTGTTGCTCTGTCAGAGGGTGTGGCACACTCTACACACACTCACTGATATAAACACACAACGACTGCTCTCTGCAGATTTCAGTCCTTTCTATCCTTTCATAGATGGGAGATTTGAGCAAATTAAACATTTGTTTCATTTAATGAATTTAAGTGCAAATTATTCTTAGGGGTTTAACAGTATAATTAAACTCCTAGTTAGTAGTTTCAAAATATATAGGTCACTGAGTAGATTTGGACCACTGTAATGCTGTTAATTTACAGTTTGGTGTTACAAAGAAGCAGATGGTTCCAATCACTCGCTAATACAACCTTTTACAGAGTGAGAGAGAATTGTGCTCGGTCATAAAATGGCAGTAGGTCTTGGCTGCAGCTGCAGAGCGTTTTTTTATTGTCATGCACATGTTTTCATTTACTTCTTTGCTGTGTTTTCATTCCCAGCTGCACTCTTCAGAGAGGTTTCCGATAGAAACCGTTCTGAATATGCAGACGACCCATTTTTATGTTAAATGTGACAATTCGTCACCACCTTTGACCTCAGAGAGTCTCATATAAATAGGATGTTGTTTGAGGTGTGACAAAGAAAAGAAAGGCCTCCCTCTCTTCCCTGAAAGGCTAAATACACACAACAGGCTGTTGCTTTATGGGTGTAGTGTGGCCCCACTTGGTCGGGGCCAAATTCTCCTGTGGGACATGCGTCTGCTGGTAACTGCAGGAGCAGGAAAGTGTGGAATTACTTTCAACATGCCTGTCTCTCAGTCTGCTACTACTGTGTCTCAGGCAGCATTATCGTCAAGGTTGCTTGAGAATATATGATATGTCAAAGAGACAGAGTTCTTTATTATGCTTTCATTTAGTGATCTATAAAGTTTTAGGTTGGCATAGCCACAGTAATTAATCATAAACTCTTCCCTCTTTTCTCTCTCTCACATTTCATCATTTTAAACCACATCCAGTAGTCTGTATTTGTCTCTGGACAGAACAATGTTTTCTTAAGACAGTACAATGAACCCCTTTATTCTATCCACTCTATTCCCTATAGAAATTTGGAAAATTTTAGGCATAAACCTTGGATGGCATCACATCTGGTGAGCTTACGTTGATGTCACCATCACCTTCACCTTCGCCAGGGCTTTTGATGAGCAGTTTAGTCATTCTGGATCCCTCAGGTTTCAATCACACTTAATGCAAAACTGCTACCCATGCAGAGAATTTATGAGGCACCGTGAAGTTGTGAGTCATTCCTTACTGACAGAACGGTCGAAGAGGAATCTCGTCTAGACATCTTTTAAACTTTTCGCTGCTTTCGAAGACATTAGTAATTAGCTGTTTCTCAGCTTGTAAAAAAAAAATAATTAAAAAATACCTGGCATCCTGCTGACCGGTCGAGAGGCGGGTGAGGCTACTGGGTGTGGTGACTGTGTAATAGAAGTAGTCGCTGGCATATGCAGCCTTATGAAAGACATGGAAAAATGAAGTATAAAGTGGCACAAGACAGGACTGAAGGGTAGCTTAGGTCTGTCAGCAGTGCTCCTGCTAATTAAATCCTTCTGCAGGAGAGCTCAATACTAATGATCTGAGCACCACTGAATAAAGTCCAGACACGCATCTACTGTGTAGTTAGGATGGAGGACTGGGACAGTTTAGGCTTGGGGTTGATTAGAAGCTGTTTCAGTGTCACTCCTCTGGGTGTGTGAGTGTTTGTGTGTGTGTCTGTGTGTATTAGGGGCAGGCCATGGGTTGATCAGAGCAGAAGGCAGAAAGCCAGTGGCTCCTATCATTTCCTGTATTGCCCATGTGGGAAACATTTTCCCTGTTGAAGAGCCAGTGACACAGTATTCCAGTCATGGCCCTAGAGTGGCTGCTTAGAGCCAGGCACCTCAACACAAACGCTGGCATTCTCAGTCAGAAAACATAGACAGGACTGGTTCAGGCAGAGATACAAACTGAGTTAGTGAGAAGAAAAATAAATCAGAAAGAGAGCAGCTTAGTCAGTTTTCAGCAAATCCTAGACAAGGCAACAGACACTCAAGGGATGATGTTTAAGCACTGAAGCTGGAGTCAGCCAAAACCTGTTTGGTTGCATAAGATTAATGGCTGTGTCTGCGGACCACTTACAGCTAAAAAGCCATAGTCGTAGAAGCTGATTCACTCAGTTATCCAATTACCAAATTATCTGACGAGCCCTGTGTGTTACAGGGTTTGACTCCACTTACAAGGTTGATTGTTTCAAGGCTGTACCTGTGGTGGTGGGGGTCAGGGGTCCTGTACATCTATCCATCTGGTCCTTGTTATTGCCTTACACAGGCCACCCCTTGCTGTTTGGGGTCTTCTTAACTAAACAAGCCCTGTGAGGTCAGGGAGATTGTGGCGAGACACAAATGACCTGCCATTTTGAGTTAAAGGGTGGCCTAGTTTGGACAGGGAGGGTAGAAAGGGACAAAATAAGCAGAAGAAAAAATAATGATGACAGCTAGATTCTGTGTATCATTAACCCCATTATCTGCTTGCTTTTCCCATACTTTACACAAATCAGATGAAGTGGATGAAAGATATAAGCACTTTGAGGGTTAATGTGGAGGAGCCAAAGGTTTATAAGTGCCAGCACTGACAAGAGCAGGAAGGAGACTGGAGAGGACGACTGGCTCCAGGGGCTGAAGAGTGGCTGGTGTCCAGTACTGTATCTAATAAACCAAACAGCATCCCCCCAGACTCTTTGATAGTATTGTGTGAGAGAGTACTTTTGAACCATAAGCATATGTGTATGCATGCGTATAGTACAGTAATGCACACAGTACACATATGCCATAACATGCTGTGGAACAATTGTGCACAAAAAACAAAGACCAATAAAGGGGAAAATTGGGAAAAGTTGTGTTCAGTGATTTTTCCTTTTGTGGTGTTTTCTCAAACAGACTTTAGCTACATCAGTTTCATGCCAAGCACAGCAGTGGAGAAAACATTTTTGGATGCATATCATGCAAATTTATATTAATGTTACATAATGTCCGCTTTGAGTTCAAGTGTCATAGGCCCAGTTACCACCAAACCCCAATAAGGTTATATCATGTTTTCCTCTTTTCCAGCTAAGGTTTTTGCTGATCTGGGCGCCAACGTCACCCTGCCCTGCAGGCTCCTGTCCAAAGACAGCATGTCCTTTGGTCACATTGGCATTCGAGTCAAATGGACCAAGGTGGCAGATGATGAAGCACTGAATGAGGATGTGCTGATGTCAATGGGATTCCACAAGAAGACCTATGGAAGCTTCGAGAACCGCGTCTTTTTGCAGGAGACTGACGATGAAGATGCCTCCTTAGTAATGACTGATGTCTCCATGGAAGACACAGGAAAATACCACTGTGAGATCATCAACGGGATGGAAGACACCGTGCAAGAAATCTTCTTGGAGGTGCAAGGTGGTCTCACTGATGGTAAATTCTGTTTTATTGTATCTATTTAGAAACTTAGTTTAGGGATGGGTCTCATCTCATCTCATGTAATCTCTATTTTAAAAGAATTCTAGCTGGGAGTATATTATTTGTTCACTAGTTATTTTACATGTGTCCTTTTCCAGTTAAAAATGCATAATTCAAAATCAACCATCTTCCGCAACAATGTTTTTGTTTCTACTTATTGAAAACATCCACATTTCCTTTTCTTGTGGGGAAAGAACAGACAGCTTGTGCTGATTTATACAACCCGCTGTAATGATTCAGTCATGATTACATTTGAATTCTGTTCAACACCAGTAAACAGAAACACATTTTGCATCTTTTCCGGCCCCATATTCTCATACATCTGACTTACTCATCAGATTTTAAGCTCGCTCCAACGTCTTTCTCTGGCACACTCACTGCTTTCCATCCAAGTGTGATTATTTACACATTAATTCGTACGGTATATTTCTAAAAATCTTGCATAGCGACACATTAAATATTTGCAGTATGTCATAGCTCTTCAGTACCAAAAGGAGGCTCCCACCCACATTTTGTTGATAGTTTTGCACATGTGCGAAGGATCAAGCTGGGTGGAGGGTAGACACGCACACGTAGATTTAGACAAAAGCAGGTTTAACGGAATAATATTATCCTTCTGCTACTTTGATATGGCTGTTAAAATTTGCTTTTAGTAATCATTAATAGATAGTGGTGGAAGGAAGGCACCAGGATGACTAAACTATGAGAGCATTTCTGCCATTAAGTCTGCAGCATCATGTACATATTTCTCTTGACTTAGGCTGTTCTGATGTGTAGATTCACTTCTGAATTATGATTTTACTATTTCTTTGCTCTGATCTTTAATGCAGCAGAACTTCACACCTAGTTTTCATAAGATGATCTTTTCTTCTGCGCAAAGGGGCAGACAAGCGCAAAATTAATGAGTTAGTTTGTAAGTCTGGCCTCTGAAGACATTTTGCAAGCTGCTGGACCTGAAAGACTAATAGGCCTACATTCACTAACATAAAACTAAACATATTGCATGCCAGTTAAGCCAGCCTCCCCGGAGAGACTGCAGTGGTCTCCAAGACCACACACACAGTCTTTATTTGTCTACAGGCCTGAGTTGCTGCAAATTAGCATTAGCATTAGCAAATTAAGCCAATGATTTTTAGTTCGTAAAGTGCCCTGAAGCCTGGTCATGCTAACAGTTACTTGGAATGTGATAACTGACTGTGTTGTACATGGCCATATCATTAGATTTTTTTTTTTTTTTTTCATTCAAACTAATAGGTTTAATCTCTTCTGCTTCATTCAGGTGTTGTGTTCCCATACTTCCCTGCTTCGGGCCGCTACGATATGAACTTTGAAACTGCCATGCAGACCTGTGTGAGCCTTGACGCTGTGGTTGCCTCTTATGATCAGCTGTACGAAGCCTGGAAGGACGGCCTGGACTGGTGCAACGCTGGCTGGCTGAGTGATGGCACTGTGCAGTATCCAATCACCAAACCTAGAGAGCCTTGTGGTGGCTCCAACAATGGGCCTGGGCTCAGAAACTATGGCCCTCGTGACAAAGACACGGCCCTCTACGATGTGTTCTGCTACACTTCTGCCCTCAAGGGTGAGGTTTCGCCTTGTCCATTGTGTTGATTTGCTATGTATGACCAGACCAAAAAATACTTGGATCCTCCATGAGGAAAAGAATAGGGCCATCAAGTTCTTCTCCTGAAAATTTGTTTTGTTTCTCTTCCATCAGGGCATCTCTATTGGCTGGTCCAGCCTGAAAGGCTGACCTTTGACGAGGCTGTGCAGGCGTGCTTAGATGATGACGCAGAGATCGCCAAGGTGGGCCACATATATTCCGCCTGGAAGCTTGAGGGCTACGATCGCTGTGATGCTGGCTGGTTGGCTGACGGGAGTGTCCGCTACCCCATCTCCAGGCCCCGCAAGAACTGCAGCCCCACAGAAGCTGCAGTGCGGTTTGTTGGGTTCCCAGACAAGAGCCAAAAGTCTTATGGCGTTTACTGCTACAAGGCCCAGCAGTGAGAGGGTAGATAGGAGTAGGGAAAGCCATAACCACCAAAGAGCAGCAACAACCACAACAAATAAAATCAACAATAAAGCAGATAAGCTTTGGATTTTAACTAGCATGAACTCAATACTTTCCTGAAGCTGTGATAACCCTTTTTTAACTCTTAAAAAATCAATACTGTACATCTTACATCCATATGCAACAAATGACAAAATATTTTGTAGCCATTAAGTTTTGTTTTACTCTAACTGTGGATTCATTAATTTTACACAGATTGTTGGGTAAAGGGCAACAGTGTTAATGTATGAGTGACCTGACAGAGACAAGAACTTAATGGTCGTGAAACATCATCTAAGTTTGGTTTGTCCTCCACAGAATGATTAGATGTGTGAAGTTCAAGATTTAGAGCATTGGTGCTCGTGTGCAGATGATATTTGCTGCTTTAAAAATGTTTCTAAAGAACAAAACCAGTTGGTATTTTATTTTGTCAAGTATCACATTAGTGAATGACCTTAAATTCATTACAGTCACAAACATAACTTGGCTACCACTGTTGAGCTATGGATATCAACATGTTATATTGCAGTAAGTAATCAACTGGATCCTTCTCTCATCAGAGTTGAAGCTCGTTTATTTTTCTTTTCTTAAATTGCAGAGAGGTTTTTCAGCCCGAGGAGCTGTGATCAAATTTACTGTTAAACAAGAAAATGAATGTAAATGTCTCAGACTGTGACCTATCTTGCATTGACTGATAGCTCCCATTAGATCAATTCCCAATTACAATTTGAAATGATTTTTTACTATTGTAACCATATACAGTATGTTTGTTTTAACATTATTTTTTACTTTTTTTTACATTTCAAATGTTTGTCACCATAATGTTTTATGTTTATAATGTTCTTTTTAAAGAAAAATACAGATTCTGTCTCATACTTGCAGAATTTTTTTGTTGTTGAGGTAAATCCCTAAGATAGACAAGAGGTCTAATATAACAGTAAGTGCAAGTACAACTAATCGTATGAGCTGAAATCCTTTCTGACTGCTGAGACTGTTTCATGTTTCCCCTGATTATCACTTACACTCCTGAATAAGGATTCATTGATAGTCATAGATATGCTGTAGTGACTGGATCTGAATATGTGTTTGGGAATTTGGGAAGTTCAAACAAAACCAGCAAAAAATCAATCTAATAATTCTCTCTGGACCACAGTGCCCATGCTTTTGACACACTGAGCTGGTAACTAAGCAGCGGACAGCACACTTTTTAGGTATCAGTCATAAAAATAACTTGTTTTTTTGAGTTTTGCTTTTTGTTACATTATCTCTTTTTAGTTTTTCTAACCACAGGCACTGACATATGGTACTTACTGCAGGTTACATGTGGTATTATGGTGATACATTGTTTGTAAAAGCTAAACTTAAAAAATGTCTGTCACACTTGTGCATCTGTACACACTTGCGCATGAAAAAAAGGTGAAGGTATTTTTGTATCTTATCGCCATATACCTTTTTCAACAAAAGCTGTTTGAAATAAAGAGTATAACTTTTAAAATCAATGTTTGGAAATGCTCCTTTTTTTCAACAATGAATATTTTTATTTTTACTGGAACCAAAATCAGCATGATTTATGTGGTGATAGTGAGGCTTAAGCTGAGATTTAAGCAGCATTGTTCAAGCTGCCAAACCAGGGGCCATGTATCTGGCACCCATGTCGTTGCAAGGACTTAAGACTAGACTCTCCTCACATTTATTTGTTCTTCGGCATTTTTTAATTCAGTGCCAGGCTGCCAGCCCACCACTAAGTTAAACAAAGGGAACAGTAACACAGTCTGTAAGAGGCTTGTGGGAATGCATGGGAATGGGGTCAGGTTTAGGTTGATGCAGCAGTGAAATGCCATTGTCTCATTGTTGACTGATTCTGGGGGAGTAATGCTGAACATTTCATGTGGTTTCCTTCTGCGATTTCAACCAATCAAACGTTGCACAGACTTTCAGCAAGTCTGATGACGCTACATCCCGAAATGCTTGTCACTCACAGGTGTCCAGATTAAGTTACATGTGACAGGAAAACAGCAGGGTACTGAGTGAATGATAGACACTCTGCATCGGAGTAGACACAGTCTGAGGCGCCTGTCAAGCCTAAGAAATCAGGAAGAGCCAGGATGCATTTCCTTTCCAAAACAAACCTAGATAGCCTGTTAAATACCAGAGAGACCTGGGCTGAAAGGTCTAGGTTTTTTCCGGCATGAGACATCTGCATTTCATGAGGCAAGATTGCAGGTTTTACTCTCGCTGGGACATCCAGGACCAGCCTTTAATCACAAGTCAAGTCTTCTCTAATGACAGAGTGGGCCATCACAGTGAAAACCACAGCAACCCAAATTTACACAACGATTACATTGACCAACTTGATGTTATTACCTTGGTGATGGTGCTTTGTGCTATTAGGCAGTGTCGGTGTGAACTTCAAGGTAACTGCTGTATATGGAGGTGCTCTGGGAATAGCGGTGAAGGGTAAAGTACTCAAAAAGCTTCTGTTTTTACACCGAGGGAATTCATCTGCTTACTTTATGCACAGGCATGCAGGCATAAGAAGTGTTTGACATTCAAGAAGAGCCACCTTCAGCCATGCCATCGACTAAAAAAAAA
>BRZM01003388.1:0-10788 GCA_033238685.1 Lates japonicus
TGAAGTCACTAGGAGTTTCATCATTCACACATAAATAAACACACACACACACACACACAGTAGAAGTCCTACTCCCACTGAGCATCTGCACACATGCACACGCACACACAGAAACTCCTCAAGCTGTATGTGTGTACGCACATTCTTGCTGCAGCCTCGATGTGATGATGGTGATGAACTGAGCTTTGGCAAAAAGATCGTCTGGCAGAAAACACCATCATTATCATGGAGCTCAAACAACTTAATTTTTCCTATTTGCTACTGGTTTCCACAGCAACACCAGTTCTCTGGTCACGCACCGCCAGTTTCACAGCCGAGGGTGACTGCATCGCTTGCAGAGGGACATGCACATGCATGCATGCACGCTTACATACACAACATGAGACAGAGCAGCCCTGCAGGGTTCAGCTCCCTGTCTGATAAAACACAGTCTCCTCCTGCAGCTCTAAAGCTAACAAGCAAGAAACCACTTTCTAGCTGTTGTTGAGTTTAGACCGCAGACCTGGCTCAGAGGTTGCTGACATACAGTGGGGATGATGTTAACAACTGTGGCTTGGTTGAAGCAAACGAAGCTGACATTTTTTGCAAATCCTCGATGGCACCACACCACCAAAGAAACATTATGACCTTTTGATTCCTGCAGGCGTGAGTGTTACCAAACCAAACCTGACTAATCATTGCCCAGATGGAAAAGAAAACAACATATTAATCAGTATGACATCGTGCAAGTCCATTCTATCAAACTGACCCCCCCTTTGCCAGCACTTTCAGAGGTGCGTGATCAACTTTTAGGTCCTCTGTCATATTGGCCCAGCAGACCAGAGCTGGGGTGCAGCCATTCATTTGGCCTCTGACAAACCGCAGAAATAGGCTCTGAAAACCCATAACTCCACTGTCCCTCAGCCCAATTCTCCCTGACAATCCCTCAAGTGAACCGCACAATTCTGGCTGCCGTGGTGATTCCTTTAAATTTTCCATTTGCCCTGGATGATGCCTGAGTGTATTATCTTCAAAGAATGTAGTGTAATAAGTAGTCTGCGTCCTAGAGGATTGAAGAAAGAGACAGTAGAAAGAATGTGAGATGAGTGAGCCCAAGAGTTGACTCCTGGATCTTGGTTCCTCTAAACAACTATTTTTGAGAAGTGTAAAGAGACAGTGTCTCATATGAAGTCACTTTTTGTTATATGACTCTGATATGTGGGGATACCACAACTGCCTTAGTAATTTCATACTTAACCCTTGTGATTTTGTCTATTCCGTCTGTGACAGAATGAGAAAAGGAACAGGAGATGGTAAAGAGGTGACAATGACAATATAAGTCCTAACCCAGCCCTGAGGAACGCCATCCATGTAAATGACCACATAAACAGGGGAAACAGACACACAGAAAGAAAACCAAACAAGGCCATGAATCAAGCTAGGCTGAAAGGCTGCCTCCAAAAACAAGGTCAAAGCAACAATTCCACCACCATAATTGCCGTTTCACTACACACATTACTTTGAGGACTGTTCCCACAAATTGGGAGATGCACTTAAACTTAGAAAATTATAAACCAACATCGTTATAGTGTACACTGAAAATCTTCCTGCTTGTCCTGCACCACAAAAACTGAACAGGACAATCACTAAAGAAAATCTAATACAGACACTTAAATGCACTAAAGTGCCTTAAAACTTACCACTTCAGTTAAAACAGCAGGGTAGCACTTCCTGTGTTGACACATAACAGGTTAGTAAGAGTTGGTCCGGCAAATCCATAGCACGCCAGCCATATTCGCATGCACAATCCTAAATAATATCTGTGCCCCTGTGCACATGCTGGCAGATACATATGCAGCCTGTTAGTGAATTCAGCTCAGAGGAATGAGGGACTGTTTGGAAGAGCCGTGCCGCGCAGCTAGCAGAGAAAAGGCGTGTTGTGCATGGAGAACAATCCCAGCGTTTGAGCCCCTCTGACCCTGCCTTGGCCCCCACATCGCTAATGGCCAGCCCTGGAATGTGGGCTCTGATCGCCGGGGGAAGACAAATCGGAGAAAGGCAGCATCAGAAAAAGGCACAGAGCAGCCAAAGAATTGTATATTGCAAACAAGTCGTCCACACATATATACGGTATATCCACATGTCAGGCACACACAGACAAAACTGTTACTATTTGAATTTGGAAATGACCTAATTCCATTCATTAGAGGAGGGGGATGCAGTATGTGACACCAATAGAGGCCCCTGCAGAGTAGAAATATTTCCTGTAGTGGCCAATTTTGGAACTCAGGGCAAGGGGAGATACAGAACTCCCTCCCTTTTTTTGCCCTGGGGGTGAGAGCAAAGTCTTTATCCTTACTCTCTCTCCCCCTTGTTTCCTCTCTGCCTCCAGCACTTGCATTTGTTCACAGCCTCTAGAGCCAATCTGTGTGTTCCTCTACACAATACTCCTTCAGTAACTCTTCATCCTGTCCTCTGTCTGTAAAACCCCCAGTCGATCCATCTTCTTCCCACAGGAAGTGAGCAGCTGGCAGCACAGGGGTAATGCAAGGGTTAACAGACTGATGAGATGATCAGCAAACTCATGCACAATTCACAGACCCACATCAGAGTGCCAGGCAGCAGACAGAACCTGAGCTGAGGCTATGTATGGTATAATTAACCTATTTTTCATATGGAAGGAAATCATCAATCACTACCCAGGAGAGGAATTTAATAGGTACCCTTGACGATGTGAGAAAACTATTTTGCATGCGTCGTTATTCATGGATTTACTGATTCAGTTACAGTAAATCCAAACAGCCATGTAGAACTGATTTCCTCGTGTTTATTAATGCAAACCATATATTGCTTAAGTTGAAGAGGTACAGGGGCAGCTATGCTTGTGTGAAAGTTGAGCACATCTGTAGTAAAAGCATATTCATCCACTTAAAAGAAACTGTAATTCTAGAAATGCAAGCCTGGTTGGGATCTAAGCACATCTGTCTGAAAGCTGTGGGGTCAACCCTCCATTTACTTAAACAAGAACACAAAATGCACATGCATTCAGCTGCAAATAGTGGATAAGAGTAAATGCAAGAGATTGCTTTTAGAAAATGCCAGTGCTTTTTTTTAGCTGGGAATTAGTAGCACATTTCAAAACAGCAATGATACACATGTGCAGGATGTTATTCTCAGACTTGGAATTTGTGTGTTTGGATAAACTCTTTTCCTGTTAAAAAAAAAAAAAAAGTGGGTCAGTGTGTGACACTGTATGACTGCATTCTATTCCCATATGATGCCATACAGAACTAATCAAAAAACCCCCATGACCACTGTGAGTGCTGAATCTGCATCAGAGCTGACCTATATTTAAAAAGGAAAAAAGAAACACCACCAACGTATGCAAACACACACACACACACACAACAGAAGAAGTAAGTGACAACAAGTCAACAAAAACCAAACTAGATCCAACAAGACCTGATTGTCTGAGCTCCAGTTCCACAACTCATAGCATCCTTTACGGGGTTTTGACTCATTTAAGAAGTGACTGGGGAGATTTAGAGGCTTTTCTCCGAGGATCACAGCTGACAAAAATCAACGCAAAACAAATACTTATGCCGCAAAAAGGCTTCGGTTGGATTTCGTCTGACTGTCCACTTGGCTTTCCAGCAAGTTACAATTATAGTTGACTGATGGAAGTGGACCTGACCTAAAATTCCATGAGACAATTTCCTTGTCACCACAGCAGCCAATTATGACTTTGTTGGGACAAATTTCAAATGAGATGTACATGACAGGATTAACCAGATGAATAAAATATGGAAGAAAACTCACAGCAAACTGCATTTATTGCATTGTGACTGCCAGTTTATGAATGCAGCCTTAGAAGACTGAGGTAAGCAATGGGCCAGTATTCACAGAGGTAACACCCATAGTATTAGGATGCACATGACATGGTGGAGAGAATGTATGTGCAAAGGCAGATTTATTGTAGTTTGGCCAGTGAATAAAGAGCAGAGAGAGAAAGAGGAGGAGGAAGAGAGGGAGGCAAGATAAAAGTTGAGTGGAAGTGATTTTTGCAATGGCATTTAAACTGTTCAGCATCTAAAATATTTCAAATACATTAAAAAGGGAAGTCTACAAGTGGATTGTATTCAACATCTAGACACCAAGCAAGGAAAACTAGTTAAGGTTACAGTTCTTAACACTTGGATAAACATACACACACACATCCATGCACACATATGGCCGTCCTCCTTTACAACCTCCTCGGCTGAAAAATCAAACTTAAAGGTGAGAGTGGTTGAGGTGAGAGCGTTACGAGAGGTAGAGTAAAGGGGACAGGGACAGGGTCAGGGTTTTGGGGGTCAGGGTAATGGGGTGGGGGGTGTACTTACGTTGCAGTTTGAGGACTGGTTTAGATTGGGTGCAGATCCCTCAGTCCACTCTGCAGTGTCAGTACTGCTGGACTGTCTGCTGCGCTCATACTCCTTCAGCTACGTGGAGAAGAAGAGTTTAGAGAGGCTGAGGAACAGGTCGGGGGGGACCCACTCTCACCCTGCATGCTACATCTCTGCACATACTGACAGACTACTCAACAGTGTGCATTCACATTGCATGTACACAGACAGGCAGGCGCACACACACAGACAGGACAGAAGGACTCAACCAGTGATGTAGTGGTAAATTAAAAGTATTTTAAATACTGTGAGCTCAGTGTGGTGTTTATTACCTCTGCCAAGGAGGTTATGTTTTCACCCGAGTCTGTTTGTTGGTACTTTTGTCAGTAGGGTTATGCAAAAGTACTGAACCAATTTCCACAAAACTTGGTGGAGGGATAGGGCGTGGGCCGGCTGAAGGAGCAGATTTATTCTACCTGGGTAAGCAACTATCAAAATAGAAAAATACACTATAATTTAGGCAATTGAGTATTTCAAATGGGACTCCTACTGTCTTTCACTGGAGTGACTTTTTGTCATGAAGAGTTATATCTATCCTCAGCAGACATAAATCTTACTTGATCAATATTTGCTCTGTAAATAAAAAAATGGGACTGAAAGACAGATTGATTATTGTGTTTATAGTCCACTACATCCTTGGACAAAAATACATACAACTATAGTGACAAACCAATATTATGATATTGATCAGGAGAGAGAACACACACATAACAACACACAGGCACAGAAAAAAGAAAAAAAGAAATCTATCCACAAAGGCTGATCATTGATTGGTTTGACTGAGTGTCAGTCACTAGAGAGAGAAGCTGAGATCAAGCCATTGGCTGAGAGAAAATCAAAGTTCTGGAGAAAAGGAGTACTGTAAGAGGATAATTAACATCTGCCTTGTGGAAACAATCCAGTGCTGAAATGCTGCTGGACTGATCATGCTACCATGAGCAAGGCATTATGAAGGTGATTGACAGAAAGAAGGAGAAGGATTAAAGAAAGCAAATAAAAAAGAAAGAAAACAATCATCAGAAACTGATTGAAATTAAGATCAAAAGGAAGTACAGGGGAAATTTAAAGGAAAGCAAATAATTATCCACCATGTCAACCTAGAGAGAAAACCACAATGCCAGTGGAGTCACCCCAACAGATGGGGCTATGGAGTTACTATGACCGTCAACCTGAAGTAGAACTGAACAACACACCCACACACTCCAAAACTCACATCCTAAAATCTGAACTCTTGAACCTCTGATCCTGGGTTTGTGTGTGTGTAAGGAGGGACAATGCAGGGTTAAAATGTGTGGCCTTTTAGGGGTTAGTAAGGTGAGTCATTTTAGTAAGCCAGTGCTAAATGATGGGAATATGGAAGGTTGGAAACCCCAATCCAGGAGGTGAAGGGATTTGAGGAGGCTTCAATTATGTTGGTCCTAAGGAGGGCCAGGGGTGGGCATGTGGAAGGAAGGTGCAACAGATGAGGCCAGGAAGTCGGTGCAGCCTCCTACCGAGCAGAGCTTCTTCTCACGGTGATCATCTTTTCTTTCACCATCATCATCAGCTGAATTCGCTCTTCATAGCTCATGGTAGTCACTGGCCACTGGCCAATATCCTCTCTGATGAGGTGACAGCAAGGACAGAAGGTCAAATAAGAGCAACATTTATTCAGTAAAAACAGATCTGGAAATTAGTGTCATACAAACCTTTGGATGTCTGTCGCATGACAGGTTTATACTGAGACTTACCCGAAATTCTGCCAAAAGATTTGTTTTTCTTTTTGTTTATCCCATTGCCTGAGGAGAGGGAAGATCAGTCCACACATTTAAGTATTTTTGTTTTATGTGATACTCTACAAAGAAGATAAATACATTTTAGATTGCACTGGCACGTTGAATTACAGCATGTACATATTTGCATGTGTAGAACCAATTCCTCTATTTCAATACAACAATAAGTATGACCCATATGCAGAGACCCACATATTAAGACAACCAGAACATAAACATGAAATGCATTGTAATTTACCTCCAGATCCATCTTCCCAGAGCTGGACTTGTGCAGGGGGCATTCTAGTCAAAAGGTAAAGACAGAAAGAAACAACATTAGAAAATGTAATTTCAGCCCTTTTCTCACACCTTATCATAAGTCTCTCATCTCTGTCAAGCATCACCAAATTTCAAACACATTAAATATATATAAGCGTAAATGTAATCAAACAAACAGTTTTTTGGGAGTAGATTTGCAGTTTGTCTATTCACCACTTGGGGTCAGTGGTGGAACTTTGATAAACCAGGCTCCCTGAGGCTTCGAAGAGGAGATGGTGGAAGAAGGAGAGGAGAGGAGAGAAGAGGAGAGAAGACCCTGCAAAATAAGAAGGTAGATGGAAGTTGGTGGTGGCAAGGCAATTGTGCAGAGGAAATTAAAAGATGAGTCAACAGAAAGGCAAAGAGTGAGCAAATCACATGAAAGTGAGAGGAAAAGTTAAGAGGAAAGTATGGAGACTGAGGGTGAGGAAAAACTGAGGAGAGAGGAGGGATGGAGAGAGAGAGGAGAGACAGAGAGAGGGAGAGAGAGAGAGAGAGAGGAGGAGAAACCTGAGGCAGACTCAGCCTGTTTGTGTTTCCACTTCCCTCCATAGGATAGACAGTCACGAGGAGGCCAGAGAGAGGGTGGAGAACAGGGAGAAAGGGGCATAAGAGAGGAAGAGAGATGGAGAAATAACTGAGTTTAAAAAAAAACATGACATGTCTGCACACCTTCCTAAATAACCAGAACTAACAGGGAGAAAAACTCGAGAACCCATGATACATGAACTCCACTCCTAATTCTCTAGCAAGTTTAGCAGCGTTGTTAAGACTGTGCTGACTCTCCTTGTTCTTCTGCAGGAGATGAGAAAACACATCATCTCTTTCCGCCTACTTTATATAAAGGATAACAGTGGTTCATAAATTAAAGTGGCTGCAGAAAACTTCACAGAAAGAGACTCTTGTTTCAGACTGGGGCTGGAGGGCTGAGTAAGAGGGAAAAGAGGAAGTGAAGCTTCAGGATGGATTATGTCTGTGGATAACACCCCACAGGTGTGTTTGTGTGTGGGGCAGGAGTGACAGTGAGTGGTGGTGGCTGTATATACTGAAAGCTTTTCCATCCTTTTCTCAATTAAAAGGAAATAAATCATAGGGGGAAAAGGATGATAAGAACAAATTTGCCCTGTTGAGACCCTCAGACCTATTAAGTAAATCTGCTACTAGAGGCATAACTGTCTCCTCTCTTATGTGTGCACACTTTCACACACCCCTTTATGATTAGAGCCAATTGCAAGGCATACAGCTGAGACAGGTGGCTACTATGAAGTAATGTGCAAGTATGTAACAGGTTCAAACAAGATGAACAGGTCACTTCTCTCCAGTCCAGTGTCTACATGTGTATATACATATATACTGTATATGTGCACGTGTTCATATGTTTGTTCAGACATGCAGTCCTTCTCGCAATGGGAAATTTCATGCAGCTTAAAGCCTGGCTGCTATGGCAACATAATGAGATGCTAACGAATGGAGGCCTGCATGGTTTTCCGCTCATCCCCTCTCAGATAGTAGGCTAGGCCAGCCAATGCTAATAGAACTTACTCAATAGAGGCTTTTCAGTAGTAGCCAAGCTTCCCCCTTCCATGCTCTATAAATTAACCTCCCCAGCGCACACATGCATGCAATCACGCATAACTGCGGCACTTACACATTTTAAAGTGTCTGAATGTCTTTCAAAGAGTGTCAGTCCAGGCATTGTGTGGCTAGGCAACTTAATTGGTTTAACTTAAATCTTGGCATGCCTTTCTATTTCAATTCTGCTCTTTGCATTGAGTATTGTACATTTAGCTGCTTTTATCCCATTAGCATAAGAAGCTGACTTTCACTTTAAAGCTCATTATAAAAACACAGTATCTAACTGGCTGACCTTATGCAGGATAGGTGAAAGTTTTTTTTTCATGATACCTCCAGCTATGCAAACTAACATACAAGTATTAGTGAATCTAAGCTGAATCAGGGGCTAATGCCACCAGTTATGAGGAATTTAGTCAGTGAAAATGATATGTCGACAGGACTTCACTGAGTGGGATGCAAAGTATTAGTCATTTCAAATTATAAGCTGCGAAAGTGCTCATGTTTTAGTATGAGGTCACACATGGTATAACTGCAGAGATTTAATACTGTGAGTAATGTTTTGAAAATATGCAGAAGTTGAACAAGTATATATAATATATGACAATGAATAAGTGATGATTGTGTAGGCAGCTATCATTTGAATTACAGGTTCAGCACAGCTCATCCTATGTGACCAAGCTGCTGTACTGGTAAGATGATAACCAGCACATAGCAAGATTTGACACACAGTTTTGCTGCCTCCATTTTTGCTTCTTTATAGGCTGTTTTTAATGTGCTCAGCATAACTAAGTGTCACACATGTATGTGTGTATAGTGACTGTGTGTTTTTGTGTGGTTACAAGCATGGGCTACCTGAGCGAGGTGATCTCCGTGTTCTAGTAGACAATGAAAGGCAGCTACCCTGTGTGACAGAGCAGCGTACAGGAAGAGCAGAGGGGTGACCTCTTCAGGGGTCATGGAATAGGTCAAAGGTGACATGATGTAAGACAGGACATCATATGGCAGGAAAATAGAAAATTATATAGATAAAATGCAGATAGTTGAAAACTGAACGATCAAGTGTGTGTGCATTTTCCTCACACACACACCGGGTCCACTTAGTAGCAAATAACAGCCCATGTGGGCTGCTGCAACACTCAACCACACCAAATATGCTAGACAAGGTGCTTTAGTTTTCCAACATGGTACTGTTGTCCCAAACAGATTCTCTTTTCCACATGGTATGGGTTATATTTCCATGTGAGTTAGTTGCATGCTGGATTCTACATCCAAACAGCACAAATGCCTCTAATTGCACTCTTGCAACCCACTAATCAATAATTTGTATCTTGAGCTGTGCATGTATGCTTTCACCAAGATCCATTTACATCATCCTCTGTTAACTTTTACTGATAAGCCCCTTTTATAACAATACCATAATCAATCACCTTCCAAAACAGGAAGTCCCCAGCTTGAACCCTCCAGCCTTGTGAAAGCGCTCTGTCATCATCACTGGCATACCAAGACCATAGGAGTTGTGCCCCACCTCCTGCCAATATGACAAGGAGGCACACTGATGCAGGGGCGGTACAACCCCAAGATGAAGTCTGATAATCTCCTCTGGGTGCTATTGTCCTGCAGAGAAGTGATGATGGGGCATCCGTGTCTGTGCGTGTGAATACGTATGTGCCCTGCAAATGAGCGACGAGGAATGTGTCTGAGGAATGAGGGAGCTTATTCTATCAGTCTGCCTGCACACATAATCACTTCTACTCTGGAACCCATTCACCACAGTGGAAAGTAGACAATGGGCTATGTAATAGAGAGTGCGCTGGGGTGAATGAGGAGGGGCTGGCAGTGAGGATGGTTTACAAAAAGAAAGGTCTGAGGGGTGGATGGAGGGATTTTGTCCTCGAGCATAAAAAACTTTAAAATAAGGTGAATTAGTTGAAAGTGATAGCACTGATCCAACTTCAACACCAGAAACGGAGGTCAGGGCTTTGTAAGAAGAGAAACAAATAAGAAAGTGACAGGAGGTGAAGAGAGGGGTAAATGGAGTGTGTTACACTGAGATTAAGTGAAGATCATGTGAGACTTAGGAGAACAGGGAAGACAGAGGAAAACAGACTGAAAGGATGGAGAGGAGAGAGAATAGTACAGTTACAGGCTCTTTCTGGGCCTCTCTCAAACAGCAGAGAGACATCATGCGAAATCTGGCATCTGTTCCATCATCAGTATTTGTCTGTGTGCAACGCATAATAGCCACAGGAGAAGAGACTGCGTCTGTGGTATGCACTTCCTCTGCTGCACGTGGTCGCCACGAACGCCGACAATTCCACTGGGGTCATACAGGGGTGATGGTCAGGAACAAATACAGAGAATTAGGAAAAATTGAGGTGAGATCATTTTTGAGTCACACCAGGATTTATTTTGTCTTTGAATCAGAAGGTTTTTTGATCAGCACCAATGGCAGTACTGTCCGGTGAACCGCTGGCTCTGTATTGAAATCTCATTAAACATCTTGCTGTGAGCAAACATTTGAATATACTCTTCGGTCTTGGGCTTAACAAAGACCAAACAAACCCAGTGCCTGTAAAGGCCAAATGTGTGTGACTTAATTCTGTTTGATACAGGTATTCAGAGAGTGCGTTGTCACTGACCAACGCGGGATTCTGTTAAATGTATAACAGAGTATACCAGTGATCTCAGCAGGGGCTGCCATGCTGGAGAAATTTCATACA
>BRZM01003388.1:27349-38413 GCA_033238685.1 Lates japonicus
AGCAAGAATTGAATGAGAGTTTCTTTCAAGAGGCACAGGGGAATAATGGATGACTGTCCAGCTGTTCGGGTTTGTGATCCAGATCATATAGACGGGAGGGGCACCAGTGGGGAGCTTGCCCTAGTTGAGCATGTCTGCAAATCTGTGCTGTGTCTGTGCTGAGTTATTTCAAATACAGAGTGAAGAACTCACAGGGCTACTGAACACTTGCCAAGGAGGTGCAATGGAGAGAACTGGAATGGATTATATCAGAGAGATCTATAGTCTGCACAGATGCATGGCTTAAAACATATTGTACATTGGGCTAATTCTCCATTTTCCATTCGAGCAGTTTATTGTGGCTCATTTAACATTCAGTAACAAAGGTTCAGATCTGAGTAAAAACCTGTGTCTCTGGTAGTTGGGTGGAACTAGTAATCCCATTCAGATGCCTGTAATCCAACCACTTAAAACGCTATAGCTCCTGTGCCATGTGGTCTAAACTGCCTTTGACTCTTGAGTAGCTGAAGGAGCTGTTACTCGGCTTCAACCACAAATAATGACTGCCTTACTTGGGTTGTCTTATTCAAACACATTCCACAAACAAGGCTGCATATGGTTGAACAGGGGTCCCTCAGAAAAAAATACTGCAAACTGGAGAGGTGGCCTTTGATTTGCGATTAGAAACAGCAGTGAAAACTTAGTTTGAAGGTGCACATACAGATGAACTTCTGTGGATCAACTATTTGCCATTGGCTGTTTAATGCTTATCTCACCGGGGGTTTAAGAAACAGTTCTTGACTTTGGCATGTCTGCTGAAATATATACTCATCAGTAACTTACAGAGTATAGTAGCATGTTGACGGGAATCTTGTCAAGATGGATGTCTATCTGTGCAGTATGTGAAGGCCTACTCACGTGCAGGTGACCAAGACCAAAAGACATTGCAACAGTGGTTAAGCGGGTCAAAAGGCTTTGCGGCAAACCAGTGAGGGCATTCCCATATGGGCTCCCAAGCAAAACAAAAAGCATTGAAAGTCAAAAGGCCAATGATTTATATATAGCAGAGCCATTTTGCTTTTAAGGAGCTATGGCAGTCATTATTGTTCAACATATTCATCTCACTGGTTTGCTTAAAGAATGAGAACCTGACCAATTCAATTCAATTCAATTTTGTTATACAACACAGTGCTAACAGGATTGTCTTAAGGGCACTTTTCATAGAACAGGTCCTAGACAGGTACTCTTTATGTTGTCTTTATGTATGCCAGAGATTGGCAATTCCCTACATTACAATGTTGTTGAGATACGGGTCACCCAAAGAGGAAAAATTTGTGAACTTCACTATGTTAGCAAATTTTTTGTCCTTTATGCCAACACTGTAACACAATGTATACACCTTTCTAGGGGAGTGGAACATAGCAATGAAAATACTGCAAATTCTGGGGTGATGCTTGATAAGTTGTCCAAAAACTACATAATATGAATCATGTCTGCATGCCAAGGTCCATTCAAGAAGGCAACCAACAAAAACCATGCATTATGGTTTAACCAGTTAGTTTGATGGTTCTAGTATGAAAACTTTTGTTTGGAACTTTGAGCACCAAGGTATAAGCAGTGAAAGAAAACGAATCATGTTCTATGTCACACACTTCCAATCTTTCTGTATAGTTTTGTGGAGATGATGCAACTATCAAAGCCTTGAGCAAGACATAAATATATAAAGTGGTATAGCCATGGAACAACATTCTATCAAAAGCTGAGGTCAGTGATTTTGAAATAATGGCGGTGCACCATGTCTGCTGGCAAGATGGGTAATGATTTTGAAATAACTTCAGAGAGTGCTTTGGGATGTTTATTGGCAGGATGGTTTGCTATTTGATGTATGTTTCAGTGGGTCAAAGATCCAAGAATGTTGATGTCGACAACAACAAAAAATACTTTATATGGTCATTCAACTTTACCTTTTTATCCCAGTCTCTATTGTATGATGATACCAATTCTATTATCAACCTATGAAATCTTAAACCACATGATTGTGACTGACCATAAAATATTGACCATAAAATAGCAGAGATGACACATATTTCTTGAGAACAAAAGATTTCAAAAAGTCTGTTGCTGCTGTGTATGTGTGTGTGTGTTTCAGCTCAAGGAGGAAAAACGTCAGAGATGAGCACAGCTCTGCAGACATTGCCTGCAGAAGCAATAAATCTGGGTAAGTGCCTGGCTGAGACAGGTCTCCCACCCTATGTCAGAGGGCATTGTCCCCCTTCTACATGCACATGCACATGCACACGCACACACACACAAACACAAGCATGCATGCACACACACACTCCTGCATTCACAAACTGTTCACATCTTCAGTGCCAGACCAAACCAAATTAACACCTCTGTCTTGAAGCAGACTGGAAGTGACTGCAACACATTTGGTCAGCAGATCAATCAGACCCTGTGGCCTGTAAAATCAAGACTGCTTTGACTGCCAAACAAAAGAGCAGTGTTGCAGAAATGTGTGGTGTTCCAAACAGAACTAGCAAGGAGAACAAGGAAAACAGTCACTCAAAATGTCTTCTTATCTGCAGGAGCTGAAATATATGGGACACAGACTTAACTTATACTATTAATATGCAAATTATTAATTACAAATGTCTGAGATAACATGATCTCAGAGGCCTTAAGGTGAACTTCAGGAAGTCAAAGCATCTGTAATAATCAGCATTTCTATTTTTATGTTAGTTGCCTATATCATCCAGACACATCAAATCTCCTCCTCAGACCTCAGCAACAAAATCACATCCCACTTGCAGAAAGATCTGATGCCCTGGCCTATCAGTAAAACAAAGCACTATGGATGTACACCAAATGCACAGCAGCTGCAGAGGACACTGTAGCACACAAAATACACACACACACACACACACGGTACAAAGGGTTAATTTTTCAGTACATTACATACCATATTCTCATTCGATTCCTTTTTGCACTGAAATCCGACCGACGATCTACAACGAAACCCCCCCGAATCCCAGACCACATGTGAAGTGCTGTTGGATTTGAAACGTGGGTCTATAGGGACGTACTCGCAGTTGTTTTGAAGCGTGATTTGCATGCACCGACTAGTTGGATACACAATAACTCAATCAGCGAATCAGTGTTAACTTTGAGGATGAGGGTGAAAACTCTCGGTTAGTTGTGAGTCTATGATCGTGTCACCCCTCCCATCCCCCCCAAATAACTTACCAGCATCCCCATAACGTCCGTCCACAGTTGGGAAAAACTGTCGGACGCAGCGGCGCTGTCTGCCTGGGGCTCATCGGAAGGCGCACCGGTCCCCTGATCACCCTCCATGATGTTAGAATAATTTGTGTTCAGTCAGACCGATCTGATGAAAAGTTTGAATCCAAGCCCACAGGCAGGGGCCTGATCACCAGCAGTAAACGAGTTATCGGTGCCAAGGCTGCTCCTAAACAAAGTTGCCCTTGACGCACCGGTGAAATGCTCCAACATCGCTTGGCACGATCCGAAGTTTAGTGCGTAAATTGCGTCCTGACATGTTTACTAAACTCCCACGACAGGTCGTGCGTTGAATTCAAATGCTAAAAAACCCCGTAAGAAAGAAAGGCGGCCTTGTGTTGTACAGACCGACAACAGGTCATTCGTCTGAAAACTTCTTAGCGGGGTGTTCCCTGCTCCACAGTCCGCACTGCACGGTTCCCAACCCGGGCACAAACCAAACCCCCCCCCAAACCGAGGGAAGAGGTCGTCAAAGTGGGCGAAAAGTTTCCGGAAAGTTATTGGAATCCTTCGACGAGTGACAGAAAACTGTCTAAAATAGTAGAGCAAACACACATAAGCTTAATTCCATTAAATATTTCGAGTGAGAGAACGCCCGCAGCACACAACAAATCCTCCAAACACAGCGCCTCCCCCCTCTTTTCACCCGCCGCCTTTCTCCGTCTCTCTCTCTCTCTCCCCCTCACACACTCCTCCCAACAAAACATTACAGCAGAAAAAAAAGGGGGGGGGGGGGACTTGTCCTGTGTCAGAAGCACAATGGTAAGGAATTAACTCATACCACCACATCATTAATATTCCAATAAGGAGTTACGTGTGTGTGTGTGTAAAATCTATTGTAAGCTGACCTTATTTTTGTTTTAATCCTCGACATGATTCTTAGGGGAATTTTCTAATGTCTGTCACACATATTGATGGCTTTGCTGTGGACAAATCCTACTCAGTGGAAATTTGTTACTATTTTATTCTATGATTGTTTTAAATGGTGGGTTTATAATTTCGCTGAGACCTGTATATGCTCTGAAAGTCGTTATAGGAGTACATAGAGTTCATTTAAGGGATTTTTTTTAACAGTTTAGAAAACTTTTTATCTCATGCTGACACGGCTTTCCACCAATACTCTCTGCAGCCAGTGCTGAATAGGGAATGTGAACAAAGCACATTCTCCACACAATTGTATGGAAAACAAAAAAGCGCATGGGAAAAAATGTTTTTAAGGGGGTGACACATACTGTGTGCTCTGTGTCTGGCATAAATGTGTACTAAATGCTGGACAGTAATACAAAAAAAAAAAAAAATTAGTTTTGAATGTAACTACTTAATTTGAGTTACTTTTGTTTTAGGATTGCCATGCATACATACATGACACAAACAGCAGCTGGTGTACAATGTAACAGCACTGTTCCCCGTGCTGAATATCTCATTTGAATATAAGTAGAATAAAGTGAAACACGTTATGTACAAGCATGAAATTGCACAGTTATCCTGTCTGATCAGCCGTTTGTTATGCTTTGCCAGCAGGCTACTCTATTGTAATGAAGAAGTCCTGAGACTGTCTCTGGCTCTCCCTGTTGTCAGAGGCACATTTTCTCAGTGCAGCACCAGCTGCCAGGTCTTGTGACAGATGCCAGAAGGACCAGAGATGGAGAGAGAGAAAGAGAGAGAGAGTTAAATTGAACATGTTAAATCACAGCTCCTTCACTCAGTTCCCTTCCCTGTGGTTTCAAGCCTAATCTAAAATGCTGCTTCATCTGCTGTTTACCAGATCAGTCTACAACACCACACGCAATCAGATCATGCATTTAAAAGTAACATAACGGCAAGGAAAAGAACAGACCAGGAAAAATGTTAACTCCACATTCTTATCTGTAACCATGTAAATGGTGACAAGTTACGCAATAATCCCCAAAAGCTAGAGTTTCACCTGTAGTGCAAGCAGATATATGATAGGAGGCCTACTGTGGATTACAGAAGGTACAAAAGGCTCCCACACATTTCACTGACATATTTACGTTTCTATCTCATTTGATTTATAATCTACATGATTGATATGTGTACAATTCTATTTTATTAGTTTATTTACCCTAACCCTAGCTATTAGTATGTTAACATTTGCTAATTAGCACCAAACACAAAATACAGCCAAGGCTCAAGTTTTTCAGGTAATAATAATCCAATACTTGTCAAGATATTTCAATAAAAAACACATGTCAGTCTTGTGGTGGCACTAGAGGAAAAATCAGGGGATCCAGATTTGTATAAAATTTAATGGTAATCAATGGAGATATTTCAATCTGGACCAAAGTGGTGGACCCACACCCCTGGCATGACTAAAAATTGATTTTTGAAATTCATAGTTTGGTAACTAGGCAGCAGAAATTCACACTTGACATTCACAGGATATTCCTCTTTGTTGGCACTGATCACTCCATTATAAACAATATCATGGTTCAAAGAGTGTGTAGGAGCACAATGACTTTTACAGGCCTTGGATGAGCAGCAACTGCAACATTATTGTGCTTACAGTCTAAACACACACGCTCGAACAAGAGCAGCCTTGTTGGCCGATGAGTCGACAGCCTGGGTGTCTGCGCTACTGACCTCGCATGTGTAACCTCAGGTTGACGAGAGCAGTAAGTTGTAGGACTCCTACTGTGCCTGTGTGTGTGTGTGTATGTTGTATCCATACTGCCATAACATCATTGATCTGACCATCAGTCTGCCTGCTTCTACAGAACGGTGACAACGTTGTGTTTTGTGAGGCACCACCCTGATCCTCCCCCGTTCCTCTAGCTCAAAAGGGGCATTGGGAGTCAAATCGCTCTCACAGTTATACACAGAAACACACACATACTTCCACTACTCTATACGCACAGACACTCTTCCTGCCAACCCCCCCAAATAAGACAGTGTGACCCCACCTGGAGCGCCTCAAACAGAGGGGTCAAACTGTTAATGAGGAGAGGAGGAAGCCTGTTGACTCAGTGCGTGCTCATCAAACACTGCTGGTGTGTGTGTGATTAGACGCCAGCTTCCCCCTTCTCTCTACATACTAACCACCAGGTGTCATGCTGCCAGACGAGAGGGAACAAAAGTCACTTGCTGAGTTAGTTCACCAGATGATCAGATTTTTGGAAAAGATTCCACAGGAGCATTTGGCCAGAAATTAGGACAAAATGTGGGGCACATGAACATGAAGAGGATATGCCTGCAACCAGTTCACACTGCCTATACATTTCTCCTGAAAGTACGCTGTGAGAGCTTAACTTATTTCATGGTTCTCAAAGTATATGGGGGGTCCTTCATGAAAAGGATGATGTCATGATTATAAATTGCTCACAAAGGTTACTTTGAACATAGTCTTGAAAGCCTCAGGACTTGTACTAGGCCCCGATTAATGTCAAGCGTGGTAGTTATTTTGACACTTTCACTGTCTTTCATCTATTTTCTTTCATCTCTTCCCATCGCTATCTATTATTCTATCTATTATTAATAGTTCCATTGGCTTATCGTGCATTCTTCTAATGCTGTGCTGATCTTGCTGGATTCCTCTGGGACGGGGGGAAAATTTTACTGTGTCATCCAGTTTGGGAAGGAGCAAGCAAACCTCTTGTGTGGACGGGAGGCAGGAAGAATTTATATCAGGCATGCCGAAGCCGTATCAGCCTGGGGTCATGATGTGTGTGACTATTTACTTAATATAAATCAGTTTTAAAAATCCTACCCAGACAGAAGCCTGGGTGGATAGGTGCTGGATGTCCAACATATGACAATTAAAATATGTCCCTTTAACAACTAAAAATGTTGCCTTTCCTAATTCTAAATATTCTTGTGTAGAAGCTCTGTAAAAGCTAAAATCTACATGGAACTAAATCAGAATAAGGAGTAAAATGGATGGCATAGAAGCGCACAGTACTGGCAATACCAAAATTTACATAGCCAGATGGGAAGGGGAAGAATAATTTAGGACAGGCCAGAACAAATTAAGTCTCATCTTCTAGTCCCACCTGCAAAGAGAGGCGCGGGGAAGAACATTATGTGTCTGTGAAGACATTGGAGAGATTATATCTACAAAGAGCAAACTAATCTCCCACCCAGGTCCTTTCATTAACCACTCAAACACTCCCAGAGGTTAAATTCTAGTAAAGACTCAGATAAACTTATGTCGAGCCTGTGGATTTTCCATGAATGCACTTGTCCTGAATTACAGTGTATCACAGTGTTTAATTTCCGACGGTAGATGACTCAGTGAGGTTACCACAAAACAGTGGCAGCGTGTCGAAACACACTCATAGGGGTGATGATGCAACATGAGAGTAAGGAGAGAATAGCAGGGAGGAGCAGAGGGATGATAAAGGTCTGTGGGAGTTAGAGAGTAGAGCAGGATCTGTGATTCAGTAGAATCATACAGTCACTCTTTACAAATATAATTAGTATCAAACTGATGGAAGTTATTTAAAGACCTAGGATTAACAGGGGAAGAAACTACAGATTGATAAATATAGAAAAATTGACTTGTCTCTCAAGGAGGTCCTTTGCCTCGTAAAGAATAACAAGCTTGAGGTCAAAGTCCACCAACCTTTCAGTCCTGTAACCATGAGTGGTTAGGACTAAAGTGGTTGGGAGAGAAGAAGCATGAGGTGGAGAGGCACCCTGAGTCTGAGGAGAAAATGGAGACGGAGATAGAAAAAGAATGCAGATGGTGTTGAAGCAAAGCAAAGCTGGACCTCCCCTGATAGTGAGAGTGACCTTTCATGGAGGTCAGTGACCCCAGGCCTCAAAAATACCCTCCGGGGCAGTCACAAACTGTGGTGGCAGGGGGGTGATTAACAACATAGTGCACAGACATCAAGGGCACCACCAACGCACTTAAGGAATGCTATACACGACCATGCAACACTGACTCACAGCAATAGATAGCAGTACAATAACTGAGATTTTCAGCATGTATCCTCTATTATTTGACAACTGTTAAAAATGTGGTGACTTTTCTTTTTTTACCCAAAAACTGACACAAAACATTTTGGAAATTAACTCTTCATAAGGTGATTAATATTGTAAAGCCACGTTGTATAGTCAGTGGTATTTACAGTTGTTTAAAGAGACTCAAGTGAAGGTCTGTCAGGTGGTCAGATCTCTGTTTGCTCAGGTTACCATATCTTCATTTATCACCTTTCCTTGACACTATGTTTCTATACATTTTCCTCCTTTTTTCAAATTAACATACACAGGTTTACACCCAAACCTTAATTGGATCGAATGTCCTGAACTCTTATCTGAGTTCTCAGCGTGCGTTCTCTTAGTGAATAATTGGGATCAAGATTTTCACATCATTAATTCCTCTTAGTCGATGGGTCAGAGGCCTAACAGTCCCCAGGCATTTTCTTTGAACCAATCTGGATGTGAGCATTTGTTGTCCTTATTTATCTGCGTGTTTATCTGTGTGTGTTTATGTGTCAGAAATGTGTGTGTGTGTGTGTGTGTGTGTGTGTGTGTGTATGTGTGAGATGAGTAGGCGGCCAGGCCAGCCCCACTACGCTTCACACACCACTGAGTCTTGTGTGGGAGTTATCACACAAGCCCAATTAGCATGACAATTACTGTTTCCTTGGTCCCCATCCCCCAGCTAAGCAGGAGTCATTAAATTAAATCCAACCACGCTAGTCTTTCCACTGAAACAATGCTTTCAAGAATTCAATAATGAGCGCCCTGGTTAGCGCTGTTTGTGTGCTCGGTATTGCTTTTCATACGGTTGATGAACCATAACTAGAGATATTTAAGCTGAAATGTTAACTGAAATATCAGCACTAGAATTACCACTGGGCTAGAGGAGAGAGAGGACAGCAGAAAACAGTTGAAGGTGTAGGATAAAGCACAAAGTGATATCTGGTGGGCAACAGGGGTTCACACAGGTACAGCTATGAGAACAACACCACAGGAAGAAAGGAAAGATGGGCTAGACATGATGTGAAAGTCACAACCCAACTGTTTGTGGCACATTTTACACTATCTGTTTCAATTTCAAAGGCAGCTTGAGCAAAACAATCTATATGGGGCAATGTCAGGGAAAACTGCTGCCATTTGATTATTCTTTCTGGTTGTTTCAATACTATATGATTATATTGCTTGTATGTAACACTGGCTGTGATGCTGTAATGCTGGATTTTGGACCAGGCAAAACAATATTTCTCAGTGTCGCGGAGATGCCTTGGTAAAAAGACCTCGGTTTTTGTAGAAACATGCTGATACCACTGTAACAAGACAAAACATTTCATAGGGCTTCTCCTCTGTTCACCTCTCACATTCTTAATGTGGAATTTTAAGTGAATTTGACATTTAATTTGAGGTTTAGTATATACTGGCTCACTTATATTTGATTATGTCTAGCAATAGCATATGTAGACTTTCTGTGCATACTATCCACAATTAATTATATCAGGCCTTCACAGAAACAAGCATTTCGATTAGCATTTACAAGTAATAATCGCTTTCGATAATACGGGGGGTAACATAGGGCCCCTTTCATGAGGTTTTGTCTAGAAAAGCACAATGCGAAAACAAGCGTATTTCTGTAAACGGCCTGGATTCCCCAGATTCTATGCAGTGTCACGCCTCTGCTGGCCATGTGGTAGGTTATATTTACCCATTGTGTGTGAGTGTGTAATTTCCAGGGTGTTTTAATCAGGCTGACTGAAGGACGGATGTTGTTTTGGATGTAAGCAGGCTCCAAAGGTATGAGCAGCATTGTGTGAAGGCCAAGGTCCTTTAACTGACTCAGTCAGTGTTTGGTGTTTTGAGCTTGGTGAATGTTTGTGTGAAGAGAAAGTATTTCTAGAGGACGATAGAATTGTGTCTTTGTTAAAATCTCTGTCCACAGGTATTACTTCAAAGAAGGAAATAACAAGAGTGGGACCTGCAAAGTGCATGTATGCTTGTTTCTGCGTGTAGGTGAGTCACAGGTGCAGACAGTGGAGATGTATTGGTCTGCTTGCGTGGATGGGTCATGGACTGGCTGGCGCTGTGATGGTGTGGTGGCGCAGTGCCAGGCTGATGGCTAATGTCAGTGTGTCAGCCACATTCGACTGTTCAGCTCACTCTGTGTGCTGGAGCTCTGCACTACAGCTGCTATGACAGACCATTTTACAGACTTGGAAAGAGCACTTGTGAGTAGAAACCATCCTTAGTAAGTGATTTAAAACTATTAATATGTACCTTAAACTTTCAAAAACATGAAGTCATTGTTGATCTGTTAATTTATCTTTTATAGTGGCTGTTTTAGATTAGATCTCTACCCAGCTGTTGTTTCGGTGGTCTCTTGCTTATCAGCAGCTTTCCATACTTATATTTCTTTCCTTCTTCTTCTAAACCATTTCAAAATGTGCTTCCTCTCTCTGTGTTTTCCTTCCCTGTCTGAGATAGGACCAGTAAAATGGGACATAAATGGTGCCCACTACGATGTCAAATATACCTGGCCTGGGCACAGACTCCCTTTTGCCCCAGGACTGGGACTGTCATCAGCTTCTTCTTAGACATCCTGTTATATCAAGTCAACACGCTTAGCCATATGTTGGGCTCTAGACTAGATACAGTAAAAATACGGATTCAAATGTTGTATTATGTGCTGAGCATAATTATCCTACGGTTTCAAATCAGCTCAGTTTTATAAGCAGCTCGCTGGGTTTATAGAGGCACTAAATCATTTGAAGCCATACGCATTCAGACACACTGCATGAGGAGATGGGTAGCTTTGCATTTACTGTACAGTTCAGTGCAGCAATACATGTG
>BRZM01003388.1:55669-81057 GCA_033238685.1 Lates japonicus
ACATTGGATGAGATGAGAAGCATGGAGCAGGTACCACTATATTGCTGAGGATTAGGCCCCAGGAAGTGTTAGAAGTGAATTGATATCTTTGGTGATCCCCTGATCCCCTTCAAACAACTGCAAAGCTAATGCCATGCTATCCGTTTCACTCTTACTTGTGTTTTGTGCTAACTTAGCAAATATTAGCATGCTAACATGCTATGTTAGCATGTAACAAAGATGTTGACCATTGTAAACTTGTGATATTCAACATCAACACATCAAGCACTGTCATTGTGAGCATGTTAGCAATATTGTGCTCTAACTTTTTACTGTATAACTTTTCTCATTATATAATATAGCATGTATGTTTACTCTCACCTTTACATAACTATATAAAAATATCACTGTTGTTTAGCATTCACCGACCGAATATAAACCAAAAAAGTCAACTTCTCTGAAACTCTGACACTATGAAATGAAACTATATACATATGACTTTGTTAAATGTGAAATTAGCTGCTTTTTAAACATGCAAGAATTATAAGATGGTTGGTCTTCTCTGTTTGGAAACATCTGAGCATGTGGCTTGGCCTAAAGAAACATAGCATTATGCAAATTTGTCGGTCAACTGGTGACTGAAAATAAAATCTTAAAATTTCCCAAACCTAACTATTCACTCAATTGTGAACAGTAAAACATAATTCACAGTATTAACTGTGCAGAGGGTTTTCGGATGTGCTGTGTGCTTGCAATTCTAATTTCTTCTTTAGACCCAATGGATTTGGATCCACTGCTCAACCTCTAACCCTCAAAATTCTTTTTCTCAACATCCATTTTGGGTCTTTGTTTGACTACTAAACCTTTTTTTTTCCATCATTAAAGGTTGTCTAATTCACTGTAGCCAGTTTCACCAGCTCACACAACAAAAACAGGGCATTCTGAAGCATTCTTATCTACAGTAAATCACTAGAATCTTGATTGTACTCTGTGTATAAATCTTCATTGTGTCCTCCTCTCACCCCTCTTTCTTTTGTCTCCTCCACCTTGCAGCTCAAATCACAGGTTTGGGCAAGCAGTCAGTCCAAGTACCAAAGCCACTGAGGCAGTGATTGCCTACTTGATTACGGTCGTCCTCCCCTCCCACTCAACCATCTCCTCTGGATCATCTGGCCAGGCCCGGCAGAGTGGCAGCTCTCTACAGCTAGAGTCATTAACTGGAGAGAGCCTGGCGAAGAAAATCATGGGAGGCACTGACACGTTCCCTCACTGTGACATTGCCTGGAGGTTACACCATTCATTTCAGTGGTGGCACAGTTCTGGGAGGTGAGAGTCATGTGAATCAAAGGGTTTCTGATACGCAAAAGGTCTCTCTGTGTGAAGAAGAAGTGTATTCCTTGACTCTGTGTTCAGCGTGCTCTGAGCTGTTGGAATGGGTGGCGTGGCAGGAGAATAACTTTGTGTCGTAATATTGAGGGAGACAGAGAAGGACTATTGAATCTGTGGTTATGTGTTCAGTGACACGTGTGCATGAAAAAGCATGGTCCGGTCTACAGAAAAGGCGTGTCTGATTGGGTAATTGGCAGAAAGACATAACTCACCGCTGACCTCATTAATCCCATGTCACCAGCACAGCTGACTGTTGTCTGTGGTCGTCAGTCACAGCAATTATAACTGCACTATGTCTGTCTTCTCATATTACCCAGTGACACTGACTGCCTGTCTGTCAGCAGTCGCCAGATAAAGAAAAAACTGACAGGTTAAAGTCAAAGGCAAAATGACAATAACAATTAATAAATGTCACTGCCATGAAAGCATAAACGACCTATTGAAAAACTTCAGATAAAGTTTCTACTGTGAGGGGCATTGCATGTGCGTAATAAAATATGAGCATAATCTATGTGAGGTATGTGGAGACTTATACTGAATATCTGCGAAACCTGCGAATGTGATTTGCTATTAACCACCACCCTGGTTCGACAGTTGTTTTTCACGTGTCAGTCAAAAATCACAAAAGGGCAGTACGACAGCTGCCTGTATGCCGTAAATTGTCGACTGAATCAACCCTGTGCTGCCCTGAGATGTTACTATTGATCCTCCCTCGTCTCTCCTCTCCTTCTCCCCCTTCTGACCCTCCCACCACTCCAGGGCGTTTGAGTAGGGGTAATGCCAGAAAAGCTGTCCAGCGGAGCGTGACTGGTCTAGTATTGCTTTACCTCGGCTCTCTGGGGATTGGGCCCAGCCGTGTGTGCCGTAAAACATAGACAGATCAAGCTCTGCCGCTCTTTTCTATAAAAAGCCTTGAGAAAGCTGAATCCAATGTCCTGCTCTGTCAAAGCTCCAGGAACTCATTTATTAAATGTTCAATGATGATGGAAGAAATCTAATCTGCATCTGATTTTGGTGAACAAAAAATACGCAAAAAGAAATATGAAGTGATTTATCAAGCAACCTTTTACTTCGTTTTTCTATGTGTGTTACAAAAGGAGGTAGAATCCCAGACCTGCCACAAGTGAACTGAACAGTAGTAATGCAAAGTCAGTCAGGTCAGTAGACTTTAACTCTCTTTAACTCTTTGTGGCAGTTTCCATTTCAATTCCACCGCTTTCATCATGTTGAAGTATTGTCTGTGTAGGCTGCTGAAATTCGAGGAGCCTGTCCAGAACACTGAGTCCACAAATCATCCTCAGTTTCTCCACCTTACCCTGATATTTCCCCTCACCTTCCCTTGTTTTAGCCTCATAGCGGACAACCAAAAAAGACACCAAAACTATAAGGTTGTGGTCTGTAAATTGTGCGTAGTGCTTTTCAACTCATCTGTGTCAACAATGACGCTTGGGATATATCTTAATCATTTGTTTTAGTTGACATTGTGATAATTTAATTTTCCCAATTTGTGTTGGGTGCTGCAATCAAGGAGTGGAATCCATGTTGCTGTGGGTTGATAATTTTTTTAGTCTCAAGGGTTTGTAACTTAAGTGCTTTTTCACTGTTTAAGGCTGCACAGTATTCTGACGAATAGAAGATATTTTCATTCTGCATATAGCATGAGCTTTGAATCCTGACAAAGGCGGGATACATGCATCTTGGCATCGCTCAAGTCCTTTTATAGCAGTCAGTGAGTCTGTTTTAATCTTTGCCTCTGTCTCAAATTAATGATCAGTTTCATAACTAAGGCGGAGGCGTGCTGTTTCATCTGCTCTACAGCATTCATATCAGACCAATAAATGAGAGTTCAAATTCAATTCTCTCACCTCCTCTGATGACTGGCTGCTTTCTTGTCACAAATCTGATTATTTACACCCGGTGAGCAAGGCACACTAACGTCAAAGTGATCAACACTTCTCCCTGAGCAGTGGCTGGAGGAAATAAAGGAGAAGCAAGAAGCCCAAACTGCTGGTGGTTCATAGAAAGAGGTAAGGTAAATGCAGTTCATCGTAGAATGAGTGCTGATGTTGGTTGTAAAAATTCTTCAACAATGTTGGCAGTGGTATATGTGAACTATCTGTTGCCCTCAAGGCTTTCCCAGTGAGGGGTTCTGAGCTGAGAAAAAAAAATAGTGTATTAAATAACCAGGGGTGACCACAGTTATTGATGTGTTGTATATTTTGCAGACACTGTGATTGTACACTGCTAAAGTTTTGGGTCTGGAAGGTATAGGTTTATGCTGTAGTGGTAAACGGAGATGAGGGTTATTGGGGTCTATTCTGGGGTGACTGGCATTTTGTTTTCTGTCAATGGACTGTAAATACAATTGATGGATAAACTACCAGGAAATGACTCCAAATGTTCCTGGAAACTAGAGGCCTCGCTTTGTATGGTTTTGAGGTTATATAAAAAATGTAGTTATTATAAATGCAGCAATTTATAAGTGAATTGGCTAAAATTTTGTATTAATCCTCACATTTAGTCATTCATGGAATGGCTGTTTGAAACAGCTTTTTCTCATAGGGAGCCATCAGTGGATAAATAAGAATTATAAATGACTGTTTTCCATGAGATGCTAATGTTTTGCATTTTCAGTGCTAAATCAAGGATTAATACAACCCAAGGATGTGTAATCACATATATTTATGAGGCAATGTGATAGCTATTTAAAATAATCAATATTTATCATTTACTGATAAACTGGCTGCTTGTTTATGGTAAGCAAAGCCATGCCCTGAGGCTCTATTGGAGGTTTTTCCAGTCCCCACACATCACTGCACACGCACAGACTTGTGTATATGCACCCTTACCCACCTGTATATATGACCTCCTGTGAGGCCCCCACTGGGCCCAGACCATTACCACGACAGGTTCCAATCTTGTCCAATTCTAGCCAGCGTGGGGCCCACAGACAAAGCCCTGATGTGGGTTACATCACAAAACACCTCGGCATTAAAAATTTCTAGGAGTTTTGGAGAGGGGAAGAAGACAAAAAACTAGGGAGAGATTTGAGATTAATGTGAATAGGGTGTGTTGCACTGTGCAATATTAAGGTCCTAGTATGTGCTGGCAGGATGGAAGTTATTGAGTATCTTTATTTACACACGCCCCACACACACACACACACACACAGTCAGGAAGGTACTATGGTGCAGGTTCAGGGGAGGCATGTCTTTGTGACAAACGAGACAGCTCTCCAGAAAAAGGATAAAGTAATTGATTTTTGTTCAGACAGATGAACATTACGTTTTACTCAAAACAGGACGTTGTGTCAACTTATAGTGCAGGTAAAACAGGAGGAATTCTGGCCTAGGCCAGTATTATAATAAAGGAGTTTCTATACTGAAATAATGATTTGTGTCCCATCTCAACACCAAAGATCAGGTCAGAAAATTCCTGGTGAGCCTTCTTTGAAAAGCGTTGACAGATGACCTATTTTATTAAGGTATGAGGACTTGTTGGTCAAACTGCATTGGTTGTCTAATTACACACGAACCCCACAGGCTGGCAAAGGCTTGGATCTTGCCAATGGGGCTATCCTCTATATGAAATATGGACACCTATCTCAAGCCCCACTCTCTTGCTCCATCTCCGGCTCCTTGGCTGCCTTTTTAATTACAGATAGGAGGACACAGAACAGCAGAGGCCAACCTGCCAGGAAAGGGTAACAACGACCGGGGTCACAGGAGCCAGCCGGATTGCTGGGATTAGGAATCACCTTTCCCAGGAGCTGTATAGCAGTGGGCACAGTCCTTCCTAAACCTCTCCCACCACCCCCACAGACACTGCAAAATGATTGATTGCCGTGTCCTTACACAAGATGGAACCAGGCTGGAGGCCCGGGGCTGTGCACATCGCCAGAGCTGGAGATGGCTTACCGACAGGTGAACAATGGGATACTGTCAGCCATTTGAGGCCTTTGCCCAACATTATTCAAGAGAATGAGACATAACAGGTGAGTGGTTGAAATAATTATTAGACAGTGTAAAATTTCCGTTCGTGGTTATACCGATTATTTCTCAGGTGGTCTTTCCTGTGGTTTCTGGTTAACGATGAGGAATAATGGATCAGGAGCTGGGGTTTCATGTGTTTGCTGGCGGGTGTTTCAGAACCAGCCCTGAAGCAACCCAGTGGCCCAGAAATTCCATTTAATAAAGATTATTTCTTTCTCGCAGAGACCTCATTCTCTTCTTAATTAAAAGATGAAGATAAAAATTGCGGGTTGCAAGCATCAGAAAATATCCCCAGGACTTACACAAAACACAGCTTGTGTGCTCACATGAGTTATTGGACACTTATACGAATAGTTTGGAAACAGCTCTCAGATCAGTTCCTATCGAGAGCATTGGGAAAACTGAAAAATACTGTTACTATAACCTCTCTGCCTTGGGCTGTATGGAGGCAGTGCAGTAGTTTGTGGGTGAGTATATACTACGGGCGTGTATATACATGTGTGTGTGTATATGTGGGAGTGTGTTTCAGTGTCTAGGGGTCGGTGGCTTCACAGAAAGGTAATACAGCAGGAAACATGCACAGATACACATATAAATACTATAGGATTATTGTCCAGCCCCTCATGGCTACATTTTCTTCGTTTCGTCCAAGACGGAAAACAGAGTTATTTCTGAGACAGAGTCATCTCACTCACATTGCAGATTATTATGCTCTGAAAGTAGTTAACCATTATCTAATAAAACCAGAGGGGAAATTAAAATTTTCCTTTTGTTAAACTAAAGTAGTCGAACATAAATGTTATTCATTCGCTACGACCATTTCTAAGACTGCTGTGGACCAGCAGCAGGAGGTGTCGCTACTATGAATTGAGAAGAATTAATAAAGCTTAAAGGGCCATACTAGCTGCTTTGCATACGTGGACCCCACTTACTACAGATCCAGAGAATCGGTAGTGTATTCCAATTGTCTCCAGCTGGCTGCCTATCATGCGCAACTTCTCCTCCCACAAGTTCCCTAGTTTTTAGGAATGGGAATATATGTAAAAATCATTTCACAATCAGGCACAGGCAGTTTGTGTGTGAGTCTACCTTAGCACTTTCTCACTATACATAAATATAGAAACACCACCAGCTGTCCTCAGTCTTCGTCTGGGGATAAAAGCAATACACACATATAACAGTCCTTGGTTTGTGGGCAGTACTTGTAATGACACATGTCATGTCCAATTGACACCCTGCTGAGTATCATTTCAAGTCAAATCAAGTGTCCATGCATCACAGCTTCATGTGACATCTGGCAATTTAGTGGCAGAATATGAAGCCTACTGAAAGAGAAATACACCTTTATATATCTTCCTTTCTTTCCCCCTTCTCTCCCCCGCCTCCTCTTGATCTTTTCGTTCCTTCTTCTCAGATTTTTTTTATTCAGTCCGCTTTTAAACCAGTCCATCTCATTTCTCCGCCTTAATCTCCTGTACTTGGCCTCTGCAGATAGGTTGCTATGACACCCGATATGACACCTTCAGCAAAATACTAAGGCTGGGCATGGGCTTAAGTATTAATAATGTGTCTCTCATTTCAACTGGCATCATATAAATACATGTCACTTTTCATATTTTAAACTAATGACATGCTGAGCATTCAGGATATTTGAGAAGATACTTTATATGTGTCTTCATCCATCGCCTATCTTAAATCAGCTTCATTTTCAATATGTCTCCTATTGTCAATGAATGGGAAACTGGACATCACAAAGACTAGCACACCATCACTTATAGGCTCGCTTGAGTGATGGGTCATTTATGGTGGAACCATGCAGGACCCTGCTGTGTCTGTGCAGCTGTATATACTGTAGAACTGGGCTGACAGGGTGCTTTTTGTTTCTTAGGGATGGGACATTGGCAACTATAGAGACAAAGGCAGACAAAGGTGACCTTGTTTCTCATGAAAGCAGAGCACATAAATCAGTGGAGGCACCCAGAGCTATGGAGCATGACCAGGAGGAAAGCAACACTTAAGAAGGGCACTCTCAGAGAGAAAATGAAATATACCTCACACTTGCTATCCTAGAAAGTATATGTAAAGATAAAAACTGTGGGATGATGTCTAGAAATAGGCCTGAACACAGCATCTATGCTCCACAAAATAAAATTGTCGCTCACTGCAAGCTAACAACACTTGATATACTTGAGGACACCATGCATTCTCCAATTCCACGGCACACAGCAGGGCACACTCATGAAAAAATCCTTCTCCCTTTCTGTGGATTTAGCATAATCTCTGACGTGACAATACTAATCACAGAGTTCAAGCAGTGCCACCTAGTATACATACGCAGGGTTTACGACAACAGCAGGATGGTGCGACCGGAAGCAGATGGATGCTTGGCGCGGATATTCAAGGTCATGGTGCACCAGCAGCTGAACAGGGACCCTCCAGCAGGTGGCTCTCCCTCTCCTGGGCAGCGCCAGCTATAAAATGGAAGAACATCTGGTGTGTTGGTGTTGTGTGTGCGAGGAAATGACACAAAACACACAGATACACGCACAGCTGTATTATTCTGGATCATATCACCACCAGAAAAAGACCAGGCCCCTTCCAGTTCCTGAGAGAGTCACAAACTTAATTTCAAAGCATAAAGTGCCACGCGGAGAGAATAAAGATTTATGAACTTACAAATTGCTACAAACAGCCTGCCCTCATTTAATTAGCGAGAGAACAATCCGACAGCCTGGCGCTTACTGTCTAGTGGTAGCAGTTTTGGCTGTTGAACTTACGGGGTGAATGCCAATCAAAGGGTCTGAGGACTCTGAGCTGCTCCTCAGAGCTGAAGAGCAGACAAGCATGACATTTTTTATAAATAGAAAATGGTATACTTCTTCATGTACACAGTATAGTCACGGTAAAAGCCCCAAAGCCTTAAATAGCTCTTCTTTGTTCCAGTTTTTTACAAAGCATTTTACTGAAGAATCAAACGCAGGCTAATCCACCTTCTGTACAACCAGTCCAGAATGAAATCAACCAGTCTAACATACAATGTTTGCATTCACCAGAGCATGGAGGATTATATTGAGACCCAATTCCTCCTCAAATCCCACTAACTCCATGTTAATTATTCAAAATAGAAACTCGTTAACACAATGCAAAATGTTAAACTAATTTCATTGAGATTGGGATTTGGAATGATTCAAATGTGTGTGTGTGCATGTAAACTGAAAGGTCCTGACATGTTAAAGGGGAAACAGATTTAAGGTTTACTCTACAAACCCCATTTTAGCGACCTACCTAAATCTGTGCAACCTGTAGCTCTTTTCTTAAGAGGCACTGTCTTGCAACAAAAAGATTTTTAGCTTTCATCCATTCAAATACTTTCAAACGTACTGTAAGAAGGTGCAATGCTTTTTAAAAACCAAGCCCAATAACATATCAAATGGGCAAAATCAGAGCAAATGTTCAAGATGTGTAATGTGTGGGCAACATGCACTGATGACTGACAAAAGACACACAATGTGCAGGCATGGCTGCAAGTGTGAGCAAGGTCATCTGTGTGCATGCGTAGTGATTGCGTGTGAGTGTGTGTGAGAAGATGTGTGAGCTTGTGTGTGTGTAGTAATGAAGTACAGGCAGTAATGAGAGGCATATTGGGCCCCAATTCCTGCAGAAACTATGCTGGGCACGTATTGATCTGCTCCACCACTGGGAGGACTGGAGCTGGGCAGTGACCTCCTGTGATCTTCATTCTGGCCCTCAAATGCTCCTCTCTTTCCTGCCGGTCTGTCTGTCAGTCAGTCTACCTCAAGTTAAAACAATCAGAATCTCATTTAATGGTAAAGTTGTCACCTCCAGTCTCTCTCACTGATAGTGTCTCAATGTCTCTCAGTGCCCGCGACACCCAGATGTTTGTGCCACTGTGCTTTCTACATATAAGCCTGAAATCCATCTTGAGAGACATTAAATAATAGGGATTTTGATAAATACTAATTCTTAGTGAAAATATCTCAGTGGACTGGGATTGTATTTTCCATTTCATTTTCAAGATATTGTCTAATATTAGAATTCCCAGCAGCAGTGCAGTTATTGTTGTAACCCTGACAGTGCTGATGCATAACGTCAGTTCTCAAGGTTCATGCCTTCAAAGCTCAGACATTTATGTCAGCATCTGCCAGACTAGTGAAAGTCTTTTTATGTCCTATAAGCAGACGGCAATTTCTGAAAAGAGCACAACTTTTTTTTTAATGTCCCCCTTCCTCTCAGACACATTCGCGAACACCAAAGTACTACACTCATAAACACCTTTAACTCAAAGCAGGAAAAGTGAGGAGGTTAAGAAAAGTAAAGGAAAAAACGAACGATTTCAAATTAGAAACAAATGGAGAGTCTAAAGAAATAAAAGAGAAATAAGAAAAAGAAATCCTACAAAACCTAAAACAATCAATTTAATCACCGCAAAGAATCCCCGAACCTTTGACCAGCTGCACAAAGAAAGTTAATATTTTTTCTATCAACTGACTAGTGTTTCCTTTATGAGGCTTATTGCCCACACTAGAGATGCTAACACTGAACATGGTGCTTCCACTGCAAAGGTACAAGAAAGAGATAATAAGAGGTCCTGTGAGCTGGACGCATGAAGTCTTGACCCATGCACGGGGTTTAAGCAATCACAGCTCAAGACAACGGTGACAAATCAATTCATAGATTGGTTGATCAAACGCTAATCAATGCGCCAATTCAGACTGAGTGAAAACTGTAATGTGGATCCAAAGGTGCTTTCAATCTATGAAAAAAGTCTCCTTACTCACATGAAAATTCGTTTCATCACTTCACTCCTTTTGAAACTACATTATTTAATCAGACACAGCTCCTTGAATAACACAGACATCAACTTGATGAGAAAGCTGTACTGGTCATTTGTCATCATCTCAAGCCTGTTGACAACATGTTCAAACGTCACTCCTCCTGTTTGCCGTCGCCACCCCTGACTGCTGTTCCTAATGCCCCATCATATACTTCACTTGGTTGGCTGGAGCCATCCCATTGATAAATCGGCCCGAATGATGATTGGGTGAATAACGTGAATAATTGTTTGCTGGTAGCCAATAAATAGGTGTTTCATGTGTCAGTCATTGATCATTGCTGAATGGGTGGCAGATGTGTGGCGGTGGAGTGCTGATGTCATCTGCAAACAATGAGGAAGAAGAAGTGGAGAAGATGCCAAACATTGGGAAAGAAGGATGACAACAGGGGAGAGGAAGATAAACTAAAACCCTCTCCATCCTGAAATAACATCTCTTTCCTTCATTTCTCCTTTATAGTTCTTTCCACAGTTCCATTTCATAAACACATCGTTTAAAACACAGGCAGCGGTCAGAGCTGAGTTAGCTATTAGATCTTCTGTCTTGTTGATGTAAAAACGGTAAAAGAAAAAAGTCCTTTTTTCAAAGCGTCCTTCATTCCAAACTGTAAAAGTAAATTAAGTGATGACTGATCAGATGCCCAGTAGTAAGTCAGCGCTGCCCCAACATCTTCAGTCAAAACACACAGCCACACTCCCATATGCCACTGATACTGAAGACACATTCTATCCAGTATAAAAGAAACATAAAAGGGTGCACTCGAATTCACCTTATTTCTTAAAGAAGCATTCTTGTCCATTTTTCGGTAACTTGATATACTACGGTGGTAGTGAATGTTAAAGGGATAGTTCACCCAAATTACAATAAGACACTCCTCTCCCCCCAATTTATCTATAGCAGTACCTAGTCACACATGGTTTTGGATTTATTTGTTAAAGTTCTTGAGATATCTGTCTCTGAGATTTCTTCCTGCACCCCCAATAAAACTGAAGAAAATGCTATTTTGTTTGTGGTGCTCAAAGAGAGAACACAGTGTTCATTATAGACAGTTTCTTAAGTAGGAAGTTGTTCCAATAAAAACTGTTGCCAGTGAGGTCTGTGAATTATCCAGAATTACAGAGACACTGCGTAACTTTCTAAATGACATTTTAATACTGTGAGCACCACAAACAGAATTCTATTCACTACCATTGCATTGTGTGGGAGGCAGAAATGTCAGGGATCAACATTTTATAAACTGCACAATAAAACCAAGACACCATTTAGATTTTTTTTTACTGAGTTGACCCTTTAAAGGAATAATTCAGTACTTTTTGATAAGAGTTAGATGAGGAGATTGTGTCTGTACAGTTAAAAATAAGCTATAGCCAGTGGCTGGCTGCTCTGTCTGTTTACCAGTACCCAGTTTTACACAGTAAAATTAGGACAGAATTTACTGCCGTGCACAGTAACCTCCTGAAGTCTCCATTGGTTGATTGGCAACCTCACAGTGATGACAAGACTCCAGTAAGTTACTGCACTCAGCCATTTTTGTTTGTTGTTTGTTTGCTTTGGACACAGCTGAGTAAGCTGTTTGTGCTAAAATAAGCTAACTGGCTGGTAGCAGTAGCTTCATACTTACAGTACAGACATGAGAGTGATGTGAAATGTCTCAGCTAACTCTTGGCAAGAAGGAAAATAAGCATATTTCCCAAACTTATTTTAAACTCCAGTCACAAACTTTACCTATTCTAAACTTCGAATGGAGGCTTCTCCAAAGAATTCTTCTGAAGGTGGAGCAACAGCATAGTAGCAGTGGGAAAAAGTGAATGACAAATAATGATGAAATGGAACCTTATGGGTTCAGCAAAGCCAAAAAAGTCTACCCAGTTTACCCAGGGCCATTATTCTCATTTCCACCACACAATTAAAAGCTTATCCTCTGACTTAACCATGCAGGGAGTATAGTATCTGAGAGCACTTGGGCAGAAAATGGCAAATTAGAAGTGAACATTCTTATGCTAATATATAAATAAGCTACCTGGACTTGTGTGTGTGAGTGCGTGTGTGGGAATGTGCACAAGCCCACATGCAGGCACGTGTGAGAGATGAAGTGTGCGCAAGTGTGAGTGCATGAGGCAGGGTGTGTAGCGTCTGTAGTAGTATGTCCTTGGGGAGCAGAGCCATGTTATTACAGGAAGTAATCTCATGAGGAAATGGAATATTCATGAGTGCTGTGTTGCCCTTAAAACAAAGCTCAGTCTCTCTCAAAAAGTCTCAAATGGCAATCCATACGGATATAGAAGCGGATTGGCATTTAATAAAATGAAACATTCCACATGCATAAACATTAAGTACTGTATGAATGTCATTGAAGAGTTCCATTTCAAAATGAGGCATCTACCATTTGGAAAAAACAAGGTATCAGTCTTAGTAAAGCAACTGCTGGCATGAAAAGTAAAACCATCCTGCTGAATATCATTTGTTATTTATTGTTCTCAGCCAAATTAAATATAATCCCAAAATAACTACAGATAATTTTAAAATAAAACCCCTCAGATAGATTTCTGGTGGAAAAAATAAAAAATAAAATAGAAGACTTGCCCTCAATGTGTGCCTGTATAAAAAACCTAAAAAAGATTCAGCCATAACTAAATATAAAGCCATTATTGTAAGGAGCAGAAAGAAAATTTATTTATCTATTTTTGTTAATACAAAAGCCAGTGTCCCAGCCTTGGAGCCTCACAGGGAGCCACAGAAAAACAGGAATGAATACGATGGCTATTCTACGAAGATGAATGACAGATTCTCAAGACCATTCACTGTTTTTTTCACATTCAATCTTCTCTCCCACTCTCTCTCGGTCTTTCTCTGTGTCTCTCTCTCACACACACAAACACAAACCAAAGGACCTCAGCAATTACCCCTGAAATAACCTCCTTGATTGATATCTCAATTACGCTATGCCATTCTTGTGTGTTATCTTGTCCCACACACACTCCTCCTGTCCCCATTCTCAACTGCTCAACGGATGCTCAGAGGAGGAATGAGGTGACCTTGTTGTTTTTTTTTTCACTTGCAGAGCTTATTTCTGTAGGCCTTTGTCTATCTGATTACTTTGTGTGTCTCTGATACTTTATCGATTTACTCTTTCATCTTTATTTGCCTAAATGTGCACTGAATTAGAGGAGTGAGTGGCTCATGAAACTGAGAAAAAAAAGTTGTGGGAAATAATTCTGTTTTACGGTTCACAGAGCTGTTCGGAGAAATTCAGCAGAAACATCCTTGTGTTTCTGTCTTTCCATGCTCCCAGAGGCACTGAGGCAAAGCAAAGTGCGACAAAATTAGCTTCACTGAATCAGGTTAGTTGTGAGAGAATCAGCAGACAAGGACACAATCACTCAGTATTAGAGCACACGCAAGGTAATAACAAAGGAATAATGAAAAGAATGACACCCACATTTTGGCTGTAGCTGCTGTTGCACATCTGTCTGAATATAAGACAAAAGCCAAAGAGGGGCATGATGAGAATAAATCCCTTAAATCTTTCCTTACCTGAACACAAAGGAGAAGAGGAGTCATCACAGGCAGGATCCACAGACAAAGCATGGAAGAAACAGAGGGGAAAAAAAAAAAATTAATGTTTCAGTACAAATATTATAATTCACCATTGCTGAAGTCACTTGATCAGCATCCTACAATATCATTAAGACAATTATGCAATCATTACCAATGTGTTTTGAATTAGCAGCAATGTATAAGCAGCTAATGATGCTTGGGATTGCTAATTGATTTAAGTTAACTGCAGCAATTACTCTGAAGTCAGGTGTGTCAATAGTCCAGACCAGGAACTGCATTTTGAACAGGAGTTCAGCAGGAGTTCAGTATGTATTATGGACTATTTTAAAAACCTATTACTGTACATCTGGTTCTGGTCCCATCTCAAGCCCAGGGACAGCTCACGAGCAAAATACTCCCCACATTTTATAAGTGGTTGGAACAGATTTGGATGAAGGGTAGAAACAGACCAGACGCAGTGTGAGCCAATATCAAATATTTAATGAGGTACTGCTGTTTTTAGTTTTACAGACATGCAATTGTCACTGAATCTACTCAGACAGCCAAATGACATATCACAAGCTACTGTGATCCCTTTACCAAAGTGAATGAAAATAAATTACATTCTCGTGCACTCTGCGGAGGTAAATTGCTTGAGGCGTTTGCTCAGCTACAGCTAACAATTTCATGCTGTCAGTGTGGGTAGGCCCATATTCAAGAAAAACCTTCCGTTTAATTGCCTTAGTGTTTTTGTGCCACTCTTTTACAGGAGCTGTCTTCAGCAAGACTGATCACCAGGAGAAATATGACCTCCTGTTTGCAATAACATACTAAGTTATTACTCCCTATCCACTGAAATGTTCTCTACAGCCTGCTGGCTTGAGCATGGAGGTCCATACTGAATTACAGCTGGACTTGGCTCGGCCCCCGGTAGCGTGCAGTTGTGGTTTCTCAGAGGAAACAAATTTTCACAACTTTTTAAAAAAAAACCCCAGTAGATTTTTTTTTTTTTTGGGGGGGGGGGGGCTTAAAGAGAATCTGACTTGTGTTTTTGCCAAACTACTGCTGTCTTTATCTTAGAGGTTGTTTCAATCATGTAGTAAGCACTGGGAGCTATGTCAGGGAGAATGTGAGAGTAATTGCAATTTTAACCAAAAAAGTACACAAGTCAAAATAAACACCAAACATACATATTCTGATTTCTTAGCAAAAATGAATTTTGATTTCAGTTCTTGACTTCAAAGCAGCTTAACTGGCAGAAAACAGTACATCTAAATCAACTGCAGCTGAGCCAATGTACATTATTAATGTTGGTAAGAACCCTACTAAATTGAAAACATACAGGTGATACAAAATGTTGCATACCCAACAGTAATTTGCTGCATGTTTAGTAAATCAGTGCCTGAGTTTCTTCCACATAGAGAGATGTGGAAAACAGTGGTTTACAGCTCTGCCACTGTTCTCTAGTTAATACATGAAATGACTGACCCACTGAGCCCACTCTCACTTCTCTCTTTTATCTCCAAACACACCTACAATACACCACCTACACAAATTTCTCTAAAAACCCTCTTTAAAAGACAATCTGTCCTGCTCAGTCACTAATCGTCTGCTGCGTTTTTGCTGACAGAAACAGAACAGAGAAGAATAAATGTATCACCACTCTCATTCTGTCATTAAACAGACTCACATAAATTTTCCTCAGTACTGGTGCCCGCAAGGCCCAAACTGTCTGATAATAAATTCTCTGGCATTAACATAAAGATCAAGCCATGAGGTCAACTGTTCAGGCTTGTCTCTCCACCAGGACTCTCAAACCTGTCAGAGTGTAGCCATGCTTTATGACCTAAACCCCTCCCCTCTCCAAAACCAGTGTGACACACTCAGATGTACAACACATACACACTGATGTGATGGTCTGTCATTATAATAATATTCCTATTTAAATGCATGGACTGCTATTTTGCTAAAGGCCCTTGTGTGAAGCAGGGTTTCAGTGTGGACAGATGTGTAGATATATTTTTTTCCTCCATAGACTCCTCATAGGTCACTGTGGTGATGGTCTGGGAGGCTTTTCAGAGGTAATGCAACACACACACTGAATGCATAAAATCAGTCATTTAAAACATGTATATGTGTGATGAGAGAGTAATTATTCAATTGCAGGGGCACACTATGGCATGTAAGATTATATTCTTTGAACACAACATAACTCAGGCTCAGAATTATGTTTTGCTGAAATGCTACATAACATCTGTGAGTGAGAGAGCAGTAACTGAGAGAGCAGACGAGCTGCTGGTTTCTGTCCAATGCTGACATTCAGCTTCAGGCTTCTCCTGGCCAACTGTGTTTCAAGTTCAAACCAAGTCACTACTGCTGCTATGTTTTCAGTGAGAAAATTTGTTACCACACATAAAATATAAAGGGAGTAACTGAGATACATGATGAGAGTCAACATAAAGAAAACTACATAAAAACACCACTATTAGCTTTAGGATGTGTGTCAGATAAAACCTTCAATTTCTGTGCTATGACATAGCCTAGCATTCTTGTTACATGTTGTTCATTTTAACAATATATGGCAACATAAAGCCAGGACCTCAAGGGAATGTTAAAAGCAGCAGAGATTCCCAAAACACCACAGGGAAATTGCACAGAGGTCAAAGGTGATGGACACCCATCAGCAATGTATTTATCCTCACAATGTTTACAATAATGGAACCATAAACTAGTGTTTGCGCCTGTGAGTGAGATATTGTCTGTGTTGTGTTGAACAATAGCAAGAGTCCCCTTCTCCCCAGTTTTCCACTGAGTTTCTGTTTTCTCTCCACAGGCCACCACAGCACTGTCCTATTTTCTCCCAAAGACAGGAAGCAGGAAGCTGAAGCACCAAGGCGAGTTCATTCAACAGGAAATATTACCTTCATATCTGTGGCCACACTCTGTCACTCCTAACTGTGTGAGGTTGTTTAATCACCGGATTAATGTGTGAGTAAGGGGAGGAGGACAACAAAAAAGCTTGAGTCAATCACAGCAGACACTGACAGGCATTCAACCAAATCTGCTGGGAAAATGCTTGTTTCATGTAGAATAGAAAAAAAAAATCAAAATAAGAAATAGCTAAAGGATTTATTTGATCTTTTTTACAAGACAGATAAGGCTTAAGGAGCTAAACAAAAATATTATTCATGCTCTGAATCCACATTTCCACAGATAAATGCCTAAACATACCCTACTGTCAAAAAATATAAACACCCCACCAGGAAATGTGTCACAGCGTGTGCGATTCCCTGATGGGGTGGAGCACTCTGCCAGGATGATACCGCTGGGCATATCTCACCTTTGCCCTCCATGTATGACAGTGAACGGCAAAACATATGGTGGCGCCGGCAGAAGCGGTGTCTGTGTTAGGTGGGAAAAGGGCAACACCAAGCGGCGTCCGACCATGGCCTCGCCTGAGGTCACGATGGTTGTTGGCTGGCACCTGCGGGGTGATGCTGCGTGCTACACTGGCAAGGGAAAAGTACTGTGGTTCCTGGCACGGAGGGAGGGGTTCACTGTCAGAGTGACCTTCACACCTCATCGCCCTAAGACAACTACTGCACCTCATGAGACAAATAGTGTGGAAAAAAATAAAAACGTTAAGAGAGCACTGGCTCACCTGAACATAGCTTGGATTTTTCCTGTAATGGCTCTTAGTTGTCAACTGAATTTAAAACTGAGATGGGAAAGTTTTCATGCAAGACAAAACTTGTAATTTGAAAGTTTGAAGCTATACCTGGTGTCATGGCCCATCTCCACTTTAATATACTGCAAGAAACCCTGGAAATTATGTATCTGGATCTATGTCAGTTGGCAGCAGTTGAGGTGGTAAAAAGGTTCAGTCATTGCTGGTGACCCCTGTATTCCCTTGACACAAGGTTCGCTTCGAGGAGTCTAGGAGAATGTTCTGTCGTTCCCTCATAAACTTTGGTTCATCTCCTTCTGTGTGATGAGACTTCCTTGACATCCAAACTAAAACTGCAAACAGGGTAAATCCAAATCATTTACACTAGAGTAGGTAAGATAGTCTTCTCCATTACAGTCCCATTGTCAGAGAGGTGTCATTTTATGTATAGCTGAGCTGTCATATATAACTGCAGGCTTCTACATCTGACTTTTACATGTTTTTTTTTTCATGCTCACTCACTCTGACAATTAACCTTCAGGTCAGAGATAACACCTGAGGCAAAAGTAGCTAACACTGGATACATGTGCGTACACACATACACTTCCTCTGCTTTGCTCTGTGGAATCATCTAACCATCCATCATCATCTCACACTCACTCTGTCCTCACAAGTGATGGATGTGTGCGGAACTTTGCAGGAGTGACGAGGTGTGACGACGAGTGTTTGTGGATGTTCGCAAGTGTTGGTGTGAATGTAGATGAAACTTTGGTTTGTGTGTGCCTCCTGTTTGCATGCTGCAAGTGTGTGTGTGTGAGAGAGAGATAGAGGGGCTCACAGCATGTAGTCCTGATGGTGGTCAACTTATCACGGCTTCTAATATTGTTTCTTTGTCCCTTCAAGGTCTGTCCATCTCCCAAGCACAGGCTCAGGCACGTAAACAAACAATTACATTTATCCCATGGTTACATCTCTGCTGTCATAACAGCGATCTCAAAAGCACTACCTCTTCCTAAAAGACCAGTCAGTAATCTCTTTTATTACTGCACTGCATCTGCATCCTGACAAAAACAACATCACAGACAGACTACTTCTCTCATCACCTCTTTGTTTCAAGTGCAGTAGCTGGATAATTAGTCGTTTTTTGTTTGTTTTTTCCAGCTATTCCCAGCGTGGAGCTGTGTGATAAAGATGAGTGGTTTGAGATCAGGTGGAGGAAGACAAGGCCCATCATGTTCAGCCTGTAACAGTGACACATCAGCACCGCCCCAGCCAAAACCCAGACGCTGTCAGACAGGATCTGCACTGATCTGCAACCCCAGTCAGGCTGCAGCACTTTTAGCTGCAAACACTGGCTGCCTGCAACATAGAAGAGTGCTCACTTAACACGTGTGCGTACTGCACACACACACACACCTCTTTAATAGCAGCATACCCATTTGATAGCAGGATCAATCACTGTCAACACATCTTGGATCTGTGAGTTTTCATCTGACTTACACAGTCAGCCTTAAAATAGCTACTAGTGTGATTCGCAATTTGATTAGCAAAACAAAAGGGCATTGTGTATAACACTTAAAAGCTAGAATACATTAAACTAAAAAACCTCTGTACAATGAAGATCAACAAAAAATGCTAGAACGATAACACAAGCCTATCAGTTCGGAGAACAAACAAATAAAGTGGGTGCTCATTTTTCACCACACTAGAGCAACATCTTTGCCGCCACATGCACCAGTGAAATGAAATGTGCTTTTTCACCCCAGTAACATCAGCATACTGGTGAGAAACAGACAAAGAAGCTAATGATAACATGTTTGACAAGTCGGGGACCAGCTGCCTGTCTATCACTTTTATTCCGCCAAGAATGTTGAGGACTGACAGGCTGGCAGCTCAGAGCGCCGCAGCCTTTTCTGAATCGCGAATCACCGAACTGCTCATCGGCAAGTGAACGCCTGATCACGATCTGACTTGTGGGAGTGCTTGTTACCCACCACGCCTTCTAGCAAGAAATAATATTTACCACCTCACCTTATCAAAAGCGGTGAGTAATCACATAGGATCACAATTCCCCAAGGTAATAACATCGCCAAACAATGAGATGATATTGCTATCACAATCTCTAATTGTAAATGTCTGACATATTCATCAAGCTGTCAGGAGGTAATGGAGGACCCGTGCACCCCAGCGGTCAGAGGCATGAGTTTTCTAGCGCCCACAACAAGCTCTGAGACCCGTCATCTAATCTGAAAGCCTCGCAACAGCCCCTGAAACCCTTCAGGTCAGCTTTACCGTCGAGCAGAGATGAAATATCAACAGTAGAGACATGGTACGGGTTTATAGGAGTCAACACAAGTCCTGGACAAACTCTCATTGGTCTTATCTACAGACGGCCCACCAAAAACAGCAGCACAGAAAAAACAATATTTTGTTCCAATCAAATTTCGTCGTTTTACAGGAAGTCAAGAAAAATATTATCCAAAAAATTAGAATAACAAGGTTTTCAAAAGGTAGAAACAGTACTCCGCTTGGGTACAAATGTTTTCTATTCAACAAAAAATATTTTTCTATTCTTTCTTCCTTATTTTTCTTTATTTCAGAATAAAGATACGCCAAAAGAAAGACATTTGTTGTGCCGGTAAAAATATTCTTTTTGCACTTGCAGGCTTCTCAATTCTTAAAAGAAAGTAAGTGTTTGCAGAAATCAATTATAGACCAAATGACTTTACATTATTTTGACACTTTTTTCAGATGACTTTTGTATTTGGATTTCTCCAGCCTGTTATAAGCTTGACAAGCTTGGATTTGGCTATAAGAGAAATGTTGATACCTATATCATGTTAGACAAGATAATAAAAACAAAACAACCTTCATGGAGGCTATTAAAGCAATACTTTCTGGCCACATATGGGCGGTGAGTGTCCCAGTAGGCTCAATATTTCTTGTTGTGCCTTGCTGGCCAGCTCTAAATATTTACAATTCAGTGGCACACAATAGGACACCAGATGAAGGGAGCCATTAAACCTATTTAGTCAGTCTAAAACTAGATGTTCTACCTAGTTTCCATAAATCGACATATGATCCTGTTCCATTAGGAGGTACTACACAGATGTTTGATTTATGTGACATTGCTACGTTTCAGGCTGTGAGCATGAGCTATGTATGTAACACTGAAACTGTACTCAGTGAAAAGAAAATCAGCTTGGAGCAGTGACAGACTTATTGAGTAATTAATTGCATGTGGCTTAGACTACAGCTCGTTTTCTGTGTGAGGTGTGATTGTTCTTCCATGGTGACAGGTCGATTCATCTACCGCTGGAGGTTCACATACCTAAGTATGCATGACTGTGTCTGATATTAAGTTTCATATGGACAGTACACTAGAGCATAACGGCGCCTTAAGACACAATATGAAAAGTTCAAAGCCAAGTTTAGACAATAGGAATAAAGCCGCTTTGTTCTCAATATTATATTTCTCCCATAATATACACTGTACAGCATGCGCCTGATGTCCTTTTGACCCTGCAGGATGCAACTTTGTTTCATGAACAATAGTTCAGCATCATAAATGAAGAGAACACAATTGCAACTATTCAAGGTTTACATCATTTATCTGAAAGACTACAGGGGAATGTCTCATAAACAAAGCTAACACAACAGCTGTGCCCATTGTTGCAGTCAGTGGTTGACTCCAGAAGATTTTATGCCTTTCTGTTAAATGCGTTACTTAATGAATGCTTGCTAACAGTTCTCAAAATAACATAAAGCAAGTAGTTTTAACTTGTGAAATATAGGTTTCAGAGGTAGTTCACTAAAGTACTTTGTGTGAGTGTGAGAGAGAGTGTTAAAACAGACATACTAATAAAGCTCAGATATCATTATTTCAGAGTGCAACAAATTTTTCCTTTTTGTGAAAGGTTGCTGCTTTTGTTGACATATTAACACTGTTTATTAGATTGACTGCTATAAAAACCTCTGCATAGGGAGGAGGAGGGAGGAGGAGTGAGTGCATTCTGGGACAATGTGAGCTGATAGTTGTTCAAACCGCGCAGAACCTTTGTCATTTATGTACTCTGTCTCTGTCTTCCATTTTATGCCATAAAAGCAGTTATCACCATGACCAGATCACAATGCAACATAGCCTGTTGTGTCTCTGCACCAAGCATTTTCGCTGACCCACTTAGAATCAAAAGGAAAAGTCTTGTGGAGACAGCAAACTTTAAGTTTCATTTACATTCTAACTTTTGGACATAATTCTAAATCTCCACCAAGTCATGCCGTTCTACTATCATTTCATCGCCATTCCTTTACAGAACATTTTCCTCTCAGTTCAAAGCTCTGATCTGGGGGCAGATGTTGATGACTAAAGAGTTCCCGCCAAAGATAGCGGCCATGTCAAAGATACCAAACACCAACACAAAGGGAATGTCTGATTACACACGCCATAAAAACCCTTAAATCTGGGATGTATTTTGGCAGAAATTGTAATGTTATATACTCTATTATGTGAAAAACTGCCACTGATGCCAAAGTGTTAACATGGAACAGTTAACATGCAAGAATATCAGGCAAAGTTGGCAATGCCCTTAGCTGCTTGTCAACCATTAAAATTTGCTTGGTTTCAGGACCACAATCTGAAACAATTCAGTAAAACGATTACATGATTACCAACAAGAAATATATATACTTATGAGGAACAGTAAGCATATGCAGTATCACATCCATTAAATGATTAATCATATCAAAGGCAATGATACACAGCTGGGACAAGTACAATTTTTCTTTTCTTGTGTTCTTGGATCTGGAACTGACTCCACACTATGAGTGTGCATTCCAGAGGCATTTTACATTAATCAGCATTCTCACAAGATCCAGCGTCTTTCACTCCCAGGAGTGTCAGCCACTTCATTAAAATCCTGAAGGGTTTTCGCGGAAATTATTTTTGGCTGTGCAGTACTAATGAGGTACATAACTATAGAGATACAAGTGGTTTATTTAATAGTGAAATGATAGGTGCCTGTAAAATGGATCGCTAAGTTACGCCATTATCTTAACATCGCCTCAAGATAATAAAAACTAATGATGCCAAACAGGCAAACAAGCTACAACTGTTTCTTGTTCTTGTTCAGTACAGTCTTCAAATCTATTTTACAAAAATATCCAACATGATGCAACAACTCCTCGACTGTAACCTAGATTTCACTAATCCACACGCATAGAACAGAATGCTTGATTACGCTACTTGGTAGTGATGTTCGGGAAATGAAACACAGCTCAAAAAAACCTCAGCTACAACAAACCCGTAAATGGGCTATTCAGCCAAACAGTGAGTAGTACAGTACATCTATTGTGGATAAACAGGGCTCCTGAGAAATTATATCTTTGCAGCTGTGGGGTAAACTGGAAATGAACTTGAAATGGGACCATAATTTAACAAAGTCTCGTGTTTTCTGAAGAGAGGCGACGAGAGACTCCATTACAGTGTGTAAGCAGCTCTTGTGGGGTAGTGGCTGGTAGAGGAGGTGGGCTAGATGTCGCCTTTTCACCAGCGCAGCCGCTCCACTGAGGTCTGAGGCTTAGCGTGCGAGAGAGCTGCCGCCATGACTGGGAGCCTCTAACCCTGAGTCCCGCCGCGCCCACAGGCCGACGCGGTGCTCAGCCATCCAATGCTAGCCAGAGAGATAATGGATGGTGCAATGGATGACAGCTCTCTAAGGAGCCCCCCTCCTCCAACTTTACCAGTGAGAGACAATAAAGGAGGCTTTTGGAAGGAGAGCAGGATATAAGGATCTGCAATTTCTTTGTTGGAAACACTGAAATTGGAGAAGAGTGTATAATTTAATTTCTTGCAGATGCACATCTGTTGATATTTACCTACCAAGCGCAAGCATATATGTACACACTACCAATAGATGTTCCATCAACACTTTATCCTGAGAGTTTTGATTTGAGCTGTCAAAACAGAGACCCGCGGGCCAAGGTTACATATCACAACAGTCCTTCACTTTTGGTCTGAAAAGAGATTTATATTTTATATTTATATCAGTCACTTTCAACTATGATGTCAGTATATTTCTGCAGGATAACCCATGCTTTACTCCATAGGAAATAATACTTAAAGTAATTGAAGGGACTTTTGCTATCTTAATGTCTTTCAAAGCTGCCAGAGTTTCAACCTCGCCGACTACCAAGCACATGTCAGAGGAGGCCTTTCATATTAAAATTAATGAGAGAAACTGTGCCCTATAGTTGTCAGTCCTCACCATTCCACCCTGCCACCATTTATCTGAATCCTAAATCAGAAACAAAACAAGTGTGTGTAATGAGATGCTGGGTTCTATGCCTGTTCTAGCGTCTCTAATGATGTCTGGGCAAGTTTCAGGTTGAGAAGAGGATAATTGTTTTGCCAAGACTAGCAAGTTGCAGACTACTGAAGATAACTGGATGTTTCCTTTAATTGCAATCTCTAGCTGACTTTTGTATACATGATTACAAAAAAAAAAAAATCATGGGTTTGATGGTGATGCTCCACAAGAAATGGAAAAGATAGCACTTATGTGCTGTGGTTAAACTGGAATTAATGAAAATGGATCTAAAGTTTTACTGTGAACAAGTTTGTATGTGGACTTGTATTGTAGCAACACTTTGGGGATTATCCCCTTAGCGCTCAGATTAAGTGATTTTAAGTGTGCCTCACAACAGGCGTTTCGATCAACAGCTCTACTAGATTTGTAGGTAATCTCCTTGTAACTAGACAGGCACATTGGAGCAGCTTTAGCCAATTTCTCACAGTTCCAATGTAACTTTAGGCCAAACTTGTTTTTGAGAGACAAACCCAACGCTTTAAGGTGGCCATCTATCATACACATACACTCCAGGTGACAGGACCATCTGCTGCTCCTTCCTCCTACCAGAACCTTCCTTACATATGTAGATGAGACGGTTGATAAAGAAATATTGGAAAAAAAGCACAACTTATTTTCTTTGTAGCACCTTATGTGATATTATGATTTAACTACTATACTTCTTGCTATGCTAACAATGTCAATCTGCATCATTCCCATCATGGCCTGTGTTACATCAAAAAAAATGACAACACTGTCATTTTCTTAGCGTCTTTTCTTCTTTTAGTATATACTGTCCTGTGCCAAGAAGATTGCGAGGCAGCCTCCACTCTGCAGAATTCAGTCAAGCATTCTGCTGATCTTTTTCTAGGACGGCACTGCCATGTCACTCTTGAACAACATGGCAGTGACAGAGAAAATAAATAAACAAGCATATAAATAAATAAGTCTTTCCATTTTATGATGCTCTCTCGCTTTGCCCTCTAGCCATTTCTACAGACATCTGTGCTCCTGTAACAATGCTTGAGTGGCGGTTAAGTAGCTGAGATACAAGGACAAGAGTCGACCAGGTGAAAGGCGCTTTGTCAAGGCTGGAGGAGAGTAAAGTAAATATCTAAAGTAAGCCTGGGTTTAATGGTACATGGTAAAGATTGATTGCTCAGGCTATGCATGATCAGGCTGAAAAACTTTTAATTAAACAATTAAGATTCACTTCTATTTTACATATCCAAGTCCTTTGGGTTTGAGTCATTGTTTCATACAGTTAGATGATAGCAGTATCAAATGATTGCAGTAACAAAACATAATCACAATTACAGAACTCATGAATAATAGTGAGTTGAAACCATAGAGAGACTCCATATACCACGGATGACTGCTAAACTCATTAAATCATAATGCATGCATTCATTCTCATGGGACTACTGTACAATACTGAAAAATAAAAATGGAGGAGCATTATATTTAAAAATTAAAAAACAATGAGTTTTAAAAAATAAAATAAAACTAAAAAAACCCTTAAGTTTAAAAGTTGTATGATTACAAATGTAAGGAGAATTATGACTGAGAGGTTGCTTTCTTTAAGAATAAATTAGGGCTTAAGTTCTAGTTTTAGTGCCCTCCCTCC